>JAUCBJ010004630.1:0-187769 GCA_032718475.1 Nemertoderma westbladi
CCCGCCGTCTCTCGTCCACCCATTCGACCGCCGAAGCGGGAGTCGCCAACGTTGTAGCGGGCGGATGAGGGACAACGGGCGACAAATTGTGAATATTTCGCTCGGGGTCCAGGACCTGAACTGTCTCTTGGGCAGTTCTGCGGGGCACAGGTAGCTTAGTGCTATGCAGAGGGAATTTAGAAGTAGTTTCAGGGAGCACAGGTGTGTCTATCACCGAAGGGGTGATTTCAAGAACAGGCCTAATTATTTCAGGCTCATCTACTATAGTAGGGAGTCTTTCTATTTTAATTATTTGGTCTGTGGGCTCTGTACTACCTAAGTTGGTGTTATTTAGTTGCCTTCTAACAGCTGGAGGCAAATCAGGCAATTTCTGACGGTGGAATGTTCTTTTACGTCTGCTTAGGCGAGGTCGATTTCCTCCGCCTTCAGTGTCGGTGGTATCGCCTTCCTCAGATGATGTATACCCCTGTCTCTTGGGAGTAGATCGACTCATCATCTGCATATTGCTCGCTGTTAACTGTTTATTGAAGTTGTCTTGCTTCTCTTGAAGAATTTCCAACTCTAGTTGGGTTGCCTCTTCAGATGCTCTCCGTTCTGCATCTACCACTGCCTCTGCTGTTGCCAGTGCTGCCTTTCTTTCTGCTTCGGCCGCTGCCTTTGTTGCTGCTACTGCCGCTTTTGCCTCTGCCGCTGCCACTGCCGCTTTTGTTTCTGCCGCTGCCACTGCCGCTGCCGCTTTTGTTTCTGCTTCTGCAGCTGCCACTGCTGCTGCTACTGCCGCTGCCTTTCTGTCTTCTATACGTTTTTTCTTTACTTGTTCTTCCTGGACCTTAACGACGCGGAGTTGTTCATCGAATTTAGCTTGATTAGCCGCTAACCTATCCACGTCGATGGCGTCAAGCACACGCTGTGCTCCTTCACTATTAGGGCTAAGTCCCTCTAGTCTTCTCCGCAACTCTTCATCTCCTACAAAACGTTGATAGTCTGACAGATAGATGTCAATGGCATCTCTCTTATGTGGTTTCTCTGCCGTCGCTTCACTTTCCACTTGGGAAAAAGTGGCGTCCGTCGATTCTCCATGGGTTGAGCGCTCCTCCAACTGAGCTTTCCACTGAGCTGCTCCTTGAACCTGGCGACTCACCCGTTGAAACCAAGTTTTTACGGCAACTTGCAACGACGTGTCTTGTTTTCTTTTAGAAGCCTCCTCAAAGGCGGATAAGATTAGCCTAATCCGCAAAACTCTTTCTCTAACTTGATAAAGCAGCGATCCCTGCTCTTGAGGTCCTTGAGGTTGTTGAAACAGTTGTCTCTCTACTCGCTCCATAGAGCTGAAGAATCCCTGGGCGTATCCAGCTGCGGACCTCTTCCATACAGCTGGATCGATGGTTTCCTTGGCCACTCCCATCCGGTGTATGTCTTCCCAGGCAGCTTCTGATAAATCAAACGGGAGTCCGGGTCCGGGGAAGTTCCATTGCGACTCGACAATAGACTTCAGTTCTTCACTCGTGTATCCCGCGTAGCTATCTCTAGTTGACCGTTGACTTCTCGCCCAATCGATCTGGTGTTCTTCCACCGCGATCAATAACCCAGCGAGCACGGCTGCAGGAAGGATGAGAAGGGGATCCGTATAAACCGCATCCGTCATCTCTGCTCCGCGCTCGGGTGTCAGCTCTACAGTATCCTCACTACTGGAGCTGCTGGGCCGCTGAGGAATAAATTCTTGACTAGCGGGTTGTTGCTGTTCCGCTGCCTTTTGGTCCCGCTTGACCTGAGCTCGAGTGCCTATGATAGACCTACGATGTTGGACTAGCCTAGGTTCTGTTATTACTACTGGAGGGATGACCTTCCTCACAGTGGGAGGTGAACTGGATTTACGACCAGACGGTTGTACGTCTCTATCTGAGTCGCAGATAGTTACATCTAATAAACTGTCTGACAGGTTCTGCTTAGTATCAGACATGACTATGTATACCGTTGAATGTCTACTGCTGTATTACAGTCTGAGTAAGTCTAGTAACTCAGTATTAACTGCTAGCCTAATAATTAATTACCGGTACTGCTACTCAGTGTAGCGTGATATATATATAATATATTAGAATACCGGTATGCTTATAGTATATATAACTATATAAGTATTATTACAGACTAGGTTTATCACAGAATACCGGTATAATTTTAGCACAAATATATATAAATATATAATAGGCCTATCTGGAATACCGGTATACAGCTTACAGTTTGTAGGATATATAATTCTGAAATAGAATTAATTACAAGTACCAGTATAATTTCAGCCTAGATTTATAGAAATAAGATAATAGGCCTATCGTAAATACCGGTATATCAATTATTTTAGAATAATTGAATTTCTGAACTTTAGGGTTACTTGGTTACTTTAACTTACTTTATTACCGTTATTTAAGCAGTAATCCAACTGATATTGAGACCTAATGGTTTTATGGTAGGCCTACTATTTATAAATCGTTAGGTTTGATTTATAATGTATTTATACCCGTTTTAATGGGTTTAGTCAATGTTTGAAATAAATGTTATTATTTCTGGGGTAATCACTACACAAAGCGGTGCGCTTTTAGTGAAGTGTTACGTATAAGACACTAAAACAAATAATGCTAATTTACCTAAGTTACTTAATACTACAAATTACGTACAATTCGGGTTGAGATTACAATCTCTAAATAAACACAAAAATTTACAAAAACACAAAATACGAATTTTTAGGGTAATTTTACAAGAAGTCTACAAACCAGCCTAACAAAGGGTTAGAAAACTGGTTATTACAACGGACAGAGTACTACGGTATTTGAAATAATAAGTAGTAGTAAATACACTGCGTTGTCCAGATAGAAAAATACCACCGCCTGACGACCTATAGCCGTATCGCTATAGGTTCTACGTTATGTATCACGGAGTGTTCCTACCTAGAAGTTAATAGAGCTAATCGAATGTGCCTATCAACCACTTTACAACACAGATATAATGCCTACAATAATTACTTCGGAAAGTACTGTACACTAAACCCTAAATTAGGTACGAGTACTTGTACAACAGATAATCTGTAGTTAAATATACTTGAACAGCTAAAAGAACCACGGCATCTGCTGGAGTGACCGATGCACAAAATCACCAGTCTTTACCTACGCCAAACAGCCCGTGTAGTACCGGGGTTAATTTAACTATAGCGGTATGTATAACAAACACAATTACTGTAGGAACAAACTTGGGGAATGAATGTTGCGGATAATCGCATAAACTCTGAATAATAAATATTACGCTACGCGTACAAACTACTCAAACAAAATACAGACCGAACACTGACAGACTACTATCAAGCCTAAACAAACTACGGTATATGCAGACTCCGAAATGATTAGGGAGTATGCGCTCTAACCCAGTAGTGCGACTTATTCTTTAGTTGGGGGTTTACCTTACAGCGTTCGCTGCCCCTACTGCCTAATCGTACTTAATCGGACAGATGATCCACACACGCGGCAATCCGTTCAGACTTAATAACAGCCAGACAACTATCCAGCCTACAAATTATTTAAATAAAATTATACGCTACCCGTACAGACTTACACAAACAAAGTACAGACTAAACGATGGCAGACTACTCTCAAGCCTAAATAAACCACAGGACATGCAGACTCCGAAATGATTAGGGAGTATGCGCTCTAACCCAGTAGTGCGACTTATTCTTTAGTTGGGGGTTTACCTTACCGCATTGGCTGCCCCTACTTCCTAACCGTACTTAATCGGACAAGGGCTCTACACACACTGTAACTCGTTCGGACTTAACAGCAATCAGACAACAGCTCAGCCTACAAATTGTCTGTACAATCTGATCAGGTTTACACGCCTTCTGTTCAATACTGGCCTACAAACAAATAAAACTTGACAGAAATAAGTAGAAATCTCAATAAAAAACCAGGGCTGCAGTCCCTGATTAATTATTAAGGCCTACTGGTATATAATTATCAAAATCGAATAATACTGCTGTACCTGTACTGCTGTAGGTACCGGTCCGGGTGGTTAGGTAGTCAGGCCTACTGGTACCGGTTCTGGCAGTTGGGCCTACTGACCTACAGATGTACCGGTTGACCGGTACTTTCAACTTTATTGCTTACTGCAATAAAGAAGCTATATCCTTTAATGTTCGCGCTTTCAGACCTTTGGCAGTTTAACCCACCAAATTAAGATGTCTTCTAGATATTAAATCTGTTTTTAGTCTATGACAAGTATTTGATTCACTACACTAGTCGAAACCAATCCGTGCGCGACCATTCACCCGCTGGATATTCCCGGGAGATTGGGTTCGACGGTTTAATTTTATTGCTATGTAAGCCTAATGTATTATTCGACTGACAGTATTATATAATCTCTGACAATATTATTCACCTTCGGGAATATTAACAGTTCCTTTAGGACGTGGCGCTTTATCTATATAAACAGAGTTATGACTTAAACTACTCACAACGATATGGCTTAATTATAATTCACATATATGGCGCATTCTTTAGGAATTGCTTCTTTAACAGACTCACTCATACACAATGCTGCACAATACTGCACACTAATCTGCCAATCTTCACTGATTTTAGTCACATATAAAAGGAACACAGGCTGACTCATGTAGGGTCTATCAAATAACATTAGATTCACTTCAAACCACTTTAACATAAGTCACAATCGTTATTGGTAACCTTTCTCTCTTACCTTCGGTATATCAAGAATATTGGGTTTCGGGGTTATTTATCGTTATTCCAAATATAATAATTCATCAACCATATTATGAAGAACTGACAGTAAATAGCAGTATAAAACAACAACTGAACACTGATTGTTATGAGTTTGCAATGTTTCAGCAGTCAGGATGTATGATCAGTCAGCAGTAGTCGTTAGTTAAAGGATATATGCCCTTTATAATTAAACCTACTAGTGTAAGACTAAAAACAGTAAAGCACAAAATACTTCCAAGCCGTTCTTTCTTTGGCTCAGGACTGAATGTAAACACTGCACATAGGCATTGCGTCATTTCTCGGAAATTTTCTGTACAAGGAGCCACAAAAACGCTCTAATTGGCTGACTGAACTGAGAGACGCCGTAGAACAAAGGAAATCAACAGGTATGAATGTCAGCTGTTAACCGTAGTCATAGTAACTACTGTTCAAGAGTAGCTATCACCCCTTTGCGTCACGAATTGCCATAGAATCATAAAATATGCCTTTCACAGTACACATACGGAGGAAATAGGTCTTAGATCCTCTAAAAACACCGATACAGCAATAATACGGTCTCTTACACTTATTAAATCAACTACAGAGTATTTTAATGTAAAAGATAATAAAAATAACGGGGCAATTCAGCAAAGGCTTTTACAGCCATTCATTCCCTCCACACCACACAATACACAAACACACAGCAGCACAGATTTGACCATGCCACACAATAACTATAGTAACTGATTAAGACTGTGGACTACTGGGCTGGAGCCTGGAGGTTAATAACCTGCCCTATGGCATATGGTGTATTACTCTATATTGGCCTGGGCCTGGGGCAATGCTCCAATGCAGTGCTACCCAACCACATCTACACATTCAGAGCAGACATTGATTTGCTTACCTTTGGTACTGTAAGCCTAAGCTACACTGCAACTCATTCCCCTGCCCTGAATAACTTTGCTGTCAATCACTACCTCTGTGGCTGATGTCATGCTGCTCCTGCTATGGTAGGCCAGCCTAGTTAGAAATCGGGGTGGACAAACCCAAGTCGGTGCTCTTTGATATTTTGTAGGAAGTAAGTCCAGCCCGATATATAAAAATCGGGGTGGATAATACGCCTGAATTGCAAATTTTGACAGAAACATCCACCCCCTTTCGGGGTGTCCGTCCCCCCCCCCATTCTGGGTAGTGCTACCTAACTGCAACATGTGTACCAAGTTTGGATAGATTTCATCAAGGATTGGCCGAGTTATTAACGTTTAAAATAAAATACTGAAAAAAAAACGCGACAGAACGACAGAACGACAGAACGACACGTTCGTGGGGCCTTCGCGCAGCACGAGGCCCAGTTATGAGATACAAATTAAAATTGTGCGACTGTATCACAAAATCAGGTTATGAGAGATTAACCAACACCACCAATTAATCAAAGAAAGGGGAACAGTACGTGTTCACCCCTTTTAATCTGCACCCCCCCCCCTCCCTTCCCACCCACCAATACATAACCGCGACATCTACCACCCACGGAAGGGTAGCACGAACTTATTTCCAAACGCACGTTCAATATGCAAAGCCAGGTGGTTTATAGGAATATAATCAATGCAGTACTCGTCTTCATTATAAGCCTCATTGCGTTCGACCTGTTTTGTATTAAAATATATTTATTAAACGCAGGCTGACGCTCTTTATAATAATTAATACCTAGGGATGCCAGCTTCCAGACTTTCAATCTTTACTGCCGCGCAAACCCCGCAGAGGAAGTCTTGGTTTGAGAGATCAAGCCCATCGGCAATTGGTGTTTCAATTTCGGTCCAGGAACTCTGACAATGGGAGCATTCAATCTTAGCTGTGGTCCATTCCCGTGGTTTCGGCTTCCTTTTCTTCGTCCCAATGACAGATTCTTCTGAAGACGTTCGATTCGCTTTCAGTTTATTGTTGGCGTTTGTGTTTTGAAGTTGTATTCGAGTGGACAGTCGCGCCGGTTTCGAGGTAACCATACCGACCTGTGATAAGCGTTGGTTTTGTTGAGTGTCGGTATTCATCTTCTCTCACCTCTTCAATGTCAGATGTTGCAAATACTGATAACACGAATAACGGTATATATTTCAATACTTGTCAATAGTAATATATATAATTTAGATAACTATTTTATATCTGTACTGTTGAGCAAACTCTACATAAATTTCAACCTGTGTATCGCCGGTAGGGCTGTTGCTGTGCAAGTGCTAGTTGCCACCGGTCAGCCGGTACCGGTAGTAGGGTGGTACCATGGCCTACTACACACAGGCCATGACAAGGACTTTGCTGTGAAATTAGCGTAGGCTGACTGGTGACTGATGAATTATCAAATATTATATTTTCCATGAATGCAGGGTCCATATTTAAAAGAAGATGACTAGATTTTCGTAAAGAATTTAATTGAAACAGTATTTAATAATAAATAAATTAATTATCACTCGAGTTCCTGCAGCTTTTATTCGTGGCAGGAATGTTTGAACGCTAATAAGTCGGTCAATCATGGATGAAATGGAACCAAACTTGGTACACTTGTAGTCTTAAAAAAATTTAGAAATTCTACACACAGACAGACTTCTACAGTTCCCCGGTCTGCCGCTAGGGGGCGAATTAACAGAAACGTAAAAATAGCTGTAATTATAGAACCAACGATCAGATTCATCTGAAATTTAGTAGTAGTTACCTAAGAGCATTGCTTAATTAGAAATTCTACAGAGACTTTTACAGTTCCTGTCTGCCGCTAGTGGGGAATTGTTAGAGCTCCAGTTCAACGTGCTTAGCACGGTTTAATAAACAATCAATTAATTATTTTATTCAATACAGTAATTATAACAGTAAAATGCAATGTAATCCAGTGCGATAACGTCAGCCCAACGTTCAACCATTTCCCCCAGGTGATCCCAGGATCCGGGCCGCCGCTAAACCCAGATCGCAATCCTCGTCGATTCGTCCAGTCGTCGACGTAAGTCAGTAAGTGGGACTCTTCCCACCGCACTCCAAGGTGGGTGACCGGAGTGAGGCATGATGAACTTGGCAGTGGCCCGCATTACGATCTGACCGACCGCCGTATTCCCAGTGTCTGAGTGTAGTAAATACCCAAATAGAATCGTACTGACAAACAAGCAATTCCGTAGTATTCCCCCGTTAATCACCTCTTGAAGCAACTCGGCTGCTCGGGTCCAGATACATCGGACTGTCGGGAGCGTTTCAGACATCAGACAGTAATGGAGCGGCATTTGCGAATATTTCCAATGGTTTTATAATAAATAAGGGGATTCAACAGTTCAATGCTAAAACAAATGGATTATTCCTAACCCCACCCCAATACAGCAATATACCTAACAGTATATAGCTTAGGTACCACAGTCTGACTAGCTTTAAATATTAGAGTATGAAAATTATTATAGGACCCTCATGGAAACGAGGTATATACCTCATGAGGCTATCCTTACACCAGAACCTTTTATTTAAGTAAATAAACATTTTATAAGTTGACTATCTACATAAATCAGTATTGGTGCTCCTAAATATCTAGTGTTATTAGGCCTACTTGTACTGTAGGCCTAATATCTTAACGTAATCTTTATAAATGTATTATTGTGAATTTTAAAAGGTTTAATTATGTGTAAAAAACAATCAATCAATCAAACCATAATCAGCACAGTCAGCCTACGCATGGGTGGTACCTACGGTGCGCACTACAACGGCTGAACGGCAGTACAGCAATACGGTGTACCGTGCCAATGACTGAATGATTAGCGGTAACTACTGAACTATCTAAACTATTATATTATTATTACCGGTACTAGGCTAATTAGGCCTAAACTATAATCACCGCAAGGGTTTCCGGGGCCATGTTTAGATTACATGATATGGCATGTCTGCAGTGTATGGTACCGGCTGACCTGTATTACAGCCTGACAGTACCGGTACAAATGGTACATTCAGATTGGCAGACAGCCCCTATGTTTTGCAAAATTTGTCAGAAAACCAGCTGATTTATCCTACAGTAATAATAATTTAACGCATGTTAATTTTGGATAAATAAATATATTATAACTACAATAACAGTTACACTGATGCTGCACGAAGGCCCCACGCAAATTCTACTTGGAAAATTTTCAAACTTTTGCCAAACAACATGTGTACCAAGTTTGGATAGATTTCATCAAGGATTGGCCGAGTTATTAACGTTTAAAATAAAATACTGAAAAAAAACGCGACAGAACGACAGAACGACAGAACGACAGAACGACAGGTTGATTAATGGTACCACTACGCTAAGGCTCTCTCACTTCGTGGCTCGCCCCACAGAACGACAGAACGACAGGTTGATTAATGGTACCACTACGCTAAGGCTCTCTCACTTCGTGGCTCGCCCCACAGGTTGATTAATGGTACCACTACGCTAAGGCTCACTCACTTCGTGGCTCGCCCCACATGAATTAATTATTTCAAAATGGTCTTAAAGTCTTTCACCACGGGCACACAGGGAAATGCCGGTGTTTGGGGGCGAAAGCCCCCAAGAAAAGTAGCGGGGGTTTGGGGGCGGCAGAAAAGAAAAACAAACAATATTTGACTCTGAAAATTCTTTTATAATTTTGAAAAAACTTGTCTAGATACAACTTGTCCTGTAACCATCTTTAACTTTTGTTTATTGCTTCGATGCACCCAGATTAATTTTAACACTTTAACTGGGGGGGAAGTGTCCGGGGGGGGGGGGGGGGAGTGTCCGGAGGAACTGTCCGGGTGGGAAGTGTCCTAGATTCCTTTTATTATATTCTGGTATATTGAATCGGTGGACTGGTCTACATCCATTGACTGAATTACTTCAAAGCGGTTTTGAACTTCTTCTGTGTAATCATCCTTTACTACATTGTCATTTCTGAGTTTCTCCCAGTCATAGTTGATTTGCCTGCTTGTCCTGTGTTTGCGGCTCTCAAACTGAGTTTACTCAAATAAAGTTTATTATCACAAACCAATAATGATCATAGAAGCAAGTATATTGATATAGTATAGTAAGTAGCCTTTTGGTCTTTTGGTTATCTGTTACTTCGTTCATTAAGGTATTATTATGATTATCAAAAGACATGTAGATGATATACTGTGTTTATACATATTTAACAATTTATAAATATATTAATATACTATAAATATCAGTTTGTATGTCATTTACATTATTTAATATAATGTAAGTTTTATAAACTTACAGTTTCATTAAATCCAAATCTTCATTTCAACTTGAGAAGCCGGATTGTCTCGAGTAAATGACTTCCAACGCGGTCCTTCATCATCCCCCGCACCATAATTTAGATTCAAGCTGCTGCCGTCGCAGTCTTTATACCACCACCCTTCTTTGGCGCAGTTTCTGTCGCTATCGCTGTCCTTGGTGGAAAACGGCTGACCGTCGTGATGGGAAGTCAATGAGTCACCAGCAGTACCATGGTAACCGGATACATGTAGTGTGTAATTAGTTTCAGATGACCCGAGGTAGAAGTTGTTGTATTCAGCGTATTTGTGTTCGTTGTTGTAATTCTTACCGTTAAACCCCTCTCCAGTGAACCACAAATCGACTCTCAACTTCACCCCGCCTTTACTCAGCTTGTAAATCGTCTCCAACCCCAACCAAAAGTTTCCATCCGGGTTCCCAAATCCTCCAACATATTCATCCCAGTTGCGATAGAAATCAACAGATCCATTACTACTACTAGGATCGGCATGCTGCATTGCAGCTGCATTTTTAAGAATGCTGTGCCGGCTTGTCAACAAAATTGCGCCGCCACAACTCCCTATCACCCATGACATTTGCTAGATCATCCGCATCTTTAAGGCCAGTGTCCTTTAAGATGCGTCTCAAGAAAGTCATGGGCTGTCCACCATGCTTATTCACTCCATGAGGCTGCCAAAGTACAAGATTATGCACTGGCTGGTCCTCACGGCGAAAGCAATGTCCTGCAAAGCGGAGGCGATTTTGTTCTAGTGTCAAGCTTGGGGGAACCAATGAGACACCTCCAATGTTATATAGTGTCTGGTTGGAGATGTGTGCATTGTACTTGACACAATGTACCCGGCGTAGCATTCTTGTGAATGTGCCATCCAGAGATTTGGTGTCCTCAGCAGTTAGAGCCCAGCATGGACTCCCGTAGAGGAGTACTGGAACTACTGCTGCTCTAAATAATCGGACCTTAAGTTTCCGATTAATTCTAGGTGACTTCCAAATCCTGGAAAGCCTATTCAAGGCGGCCCATGCCTTTCCCTTACGTATTCGAAGGTCCTCACCTGACTTCCGGATCCATGATCCCAGGTAACAGAAGTCGTCCACATGCTCAAGCATACCATCCTTTGAACAGATCCATTGATACGTTGTTGAATCTTCATCCACTGCGGCTTTAATATCTCATATTGATTTAAACTATTGATTTCTTTATTTTGCGTTATTATAGTTGGATTTTTGGTTAATAGATGGTTGTAGATATGTAGCTTGGATATCACTTCAGTTAGGTGAGTAATTAACTCGTCTTGCTCCTGGTCTTTATCCTGAAAGATTAATATTTTCCATTAACTGAGTGCGATGAGTGCCAGTTGGCCCAGACTCACGACCGTTCAACCGATTTCGTGTGGTATCCTAAGGGTTACCTGGTGGCTATCTGACCTTGATGCACTGTCTTTGACCGTAGGCTGGTGAAATAAAGTGATTCGGTCTAACTTAATGGTTAATAGATAATAACGTTATATTACTGGACACTGTTACTGGTAGCTTACGGTTAGATAGCTGTATGCATTGGATGTACAGCCTAGAGCGTAATAGTGGAAATCGATGAACATCCTATCAATGTTGGGCGAGCCACGAAGTGAGCGAAGCCTTAGCATATGGGTACCATTAACGAGTTGTCTGTCGTCGTCGTATAATTTTTGATCGCTAATAACTTGGTTATTACTTGATGAAATTAAACAAAACTTGGTACTTTGCACAGTTATAAAGATCGTTAGTCTCCGTTTAGGGAATTTATTTTAAGACAAAACAGGACGAGCGCAACGAGGCTAATGAAGGAGAAGAGTATTGAAAAACTAAAAATGTCATACTTAACTTAATTAGCCCTAGTTAGAAGGTTTACAAATGTGCGTAATAAAGTTAAAGTGTGTAAGGGCAAACTGAAATGGATCTCTGATTTTACAACTTGTTTATCACAAACTGATAGCATAGCCTTCACTCATATATATTTTGTGAAAGACTGTTTTCTTATATCTAATAGAGATTAGTATAATGTACTATATAATATAGGCTCTCGTGCTGCGCGAAGGCCTCACGAACGTGTACAGTAAAGGTCAAATGCCGTCCTCATGCAAGGGTTCGGCCTCCTGTAATAACAACCTGCTGACTCATCTAGGTAATAGGTAAATGGTACACTATATTTTATTGTTTCTTTTTTTCACCCTTCTAACCCTAAAATTGGAAGTTATTTATTTTTATTTATACTATATTCCAGGTAACAATTAATATTAAAATTAACATCAACCCATAATAATAATAATAATAATAATGGAAGTAAAATGAGTAAATTTTAAGTAAATTACAAACTCTCATCTACTTAGAGCACAATCCCAATCCCTGTGTTGTCTTTGGAGCTCGAATGTGAATTCGAACTTCAGGAATTTACCAAAGTATCAGACGAGGAGGTTCAACATTTAACGATGGATCCTTCCTTATTCAAGGAGAATGTCATTTCACCAGTCCTAAAGAAGATCAACCTCGATCCTAATATATTCTAAAGAACTTGCGACCAGTATCCAACCTTATCTTTATATCAAAATTAACCGGGAAGGTTGTCACGATTGTACTCATTCAACACATGTGCGTCAAAAAGCTCAATGATCCCTTCCAAAGTGCCTATAGGAATTTGCACAGCTGTGAAACTGCCTTATTGAGAGTTAACAATGATATTCCAGAACGAATCAGTGATGGCTCTGCAGTTCTTCTTATCCTGGTAGATCATATTGCGAGCATTCGATTATTATCAACATATTGGAGAAAGATATTGATTGGTGTTACTGGTGAGGTATTAAAAAGGTTCCATTCCTACCTCACTGGCAGTGTCAGTCAGTGACGATTGTAATTTTGTTAATCGATTAAGAAAACGCTTCATTTAGGGAGTTCCCCAAGGAGATGGTGGTGTTAGGTCCCTTTTTATTTACTATTTTTATTCACTCACTTAGCAAATGCTATTAAAAATCATGAGTTATCTTACCATAAATATGCTGATGAAACGCAATAATATATCGCCTTCAAGCCATTAGATGTGTCTAATGCGCTAATATAAAGTCATGGATGTCTTCACATTTCTTAAAGATGAATTCGGACAAGACAGAAATACTTTATGCAGCAATCAAAGTCCGGCAGAGGCGCCGAGACTGACTAGCCAGCAGCATGGCCATTGGAAACGAATATATTCCACTGAAGCTTTCTGCATGCAACTTTGGTGCTAACTTTAGACCGATTCCCATTTACTAACCTACCTTCCAATTGCCTTTGCTCCAATTTATACAAATTTAATATATAATGTATTATTAATAAACCAACCTTTGTGAGTTTAGTAATGTTGTTACATCTGGCAACTTCCATAGCGCACTGATTGAGGTAGTACCTCCCATTGGTTTTGTCTTTTACCCCTTTGATTTCCAAAGGACAATATTTATCGCAGCCCACAATTGGATTTACCGATGGAATGAAAAGTGCGGCCAGCAGAGATAGAAGTTGAAGAGCTACTGGTAACATTTTTACAATTTTTGTATTTTAACTTTCTTACAAAAGTTGAAGAATCCGTATCAGTGAATGTCGTTAAAGCTACTGTACAGAAGTTTTTTATTATAGGCCTACAGCAGACAGTCATTAGAGTTTCATCAAAGACTGCAATTATTATAAACTATTATGGTGTAATAGATACAGTAGTATAGCAACTGCAACTGAGTAGCTGTCATTGTGTTTCTATTATTATTTTAGATTACAATCATGTCTGATTGTAAAATTAATATTATAGAAAAAAGTACACTACCTACATGTGCAGTGTAAATATATTTTTAGACGAAGTGGTATCTTCAGCTTCTGGATCAATGGAAGTACAGTAGGTGATGGTTCAGTGACACCAATGATTATTAGGTTTTGGGAACTTTTTTGTTTGGCGATCCAGTTGTTTGGAGAAATTAATTTGGTTCGCTAGAGCAGACTTCAATGTACCGATTTCTTCCTAAAGTTTACCAAAGCGTTGGTTAGTAGTTAATATTGATTATTATAATAATACACTCGGATCGTCAATGCGACAAGGTGAGATGCATAATCATATCATATGCATCCAATATCATCAACAGATGATATTGGCAATGGTGGAATTGTTCTATTGATAAATCCAAATGCACATGCAGCATTGGACAAAATAGACCAAATCTCTAACCGTATCATCCATTGCCACTTCTCATGTTTTGGAAGACTGGCTAAGAAGTTTCCTAAGGTGGTTCTGTTTGTGTGCTATTCTCCAACTAGTGTTGCCCCAGTAGAGGAGGTGGACAATTTCTACCGCAATCTACAAGCAGCTACTGATGGAGTGGATCAGCATGCATTCATAACATTCCTGTGAGACTTTAATGCAAGTCTGAATCAATCACCTACATCGCCCTGGGTCTATAGCGATAGTGTTAACCGAAATTCCGTCCATCTTCAGGATTTGATCTCTGGAAATGGATTGTTTTCGGCTGGAATCCAGTTCAAGAAGCGAACTGGAAAGCTCTGGACTCATAGTGGACCCAGTGGTACCCTCGAAACAGGAAAAAGGGCCACTGGACTGGCCACAAAATTCAGAAGTACCGAAATGACCTCTATAAGGCACAGAAAGAGTCCAGACTCAAACAGACTACAGCGGTCAAGAATGCAGTTAAGGCTGCATCTAGGTCCCTGAACAGGCAGTACTCTGTTAATCTACAAGAGCTTATAAGCCAACAAGTTGATGCCATCAATGATGCTGACGACAGCAGGCAATCATCCCAGGCATGGAAATCGATCAATCTGCTTACTGGGCGGAAAAGCCAACCAACCACCAAGGTTAAGGCTGAATCACCAGCCGATCGCCTCAATGGTTGGAAGTTCCACTTTGTAAAGCTCCTCAATAATGACAGGGTATTGCCTGATAACATCATAGAAGTAAAAGTCGGAGTTAAAGTAAGAGTCTGTACTCCCATAAATTCCCATTGGCGATTTCTCCTTTGCAGAAGTGAAGGCTGCTGCAAAGAGCATTAAGACCAATCGTGTCCGTGGAGTAGATGGTGTCCACCCTGAGGTCTTTAAAATACGTGAGTGTTTAAAGCTCTCATCATCTTATCATAGTAGACATGTACAGAACAACAAGAGTCCTACAAGAAATGAAAACAAATAAGTTGGTGCCAGTTCCCAAGAAGGGCAACCTAACACTCTATGGTTCTTTTCGGGGAATCTCATTAATCTCGATTGCTGCAAAACTATACAATATAATTATATTAAATCGCATCAGGTATCCCATTGAGAGACTGCTCCGTGGAAATCAGAATGGGTTCCATAAAGGTCGTGGGACAATGGAGCCAATTTTGGCACTTAGAAGGATAATTGAAGAGTTATCAAAAAAGAAAGACAGGCATCTGGCTGTTATTTTTATTGAATTCTTCAAAGCCTTTGATTCAGTCTCTCGCTCACGTATGTTCAGCATACTTTCATTATATGGGATTCCTGATGAAATTATTGCAGCAATCAGATCAGTATACGATGGTTCGACAACATTTGTGTCTACTGTTGACGGTAACACAGAACCATTTGTAGTGTTATGGGGCGTCCCCCAAGGAGCCATTCTTGTTCATAATTGTCTATGTTCTACGCATGCATGTCCTTAGATCAACATAATGATGCATAATGAATAATAGGGTTTGTAAAGTCCAACCATATGGAGAAGCACACAGAGAGAAGCACACCAGGAGAAGTGCGACGCTGATTGGCTAGAGCAGTGTGACAGCCGAGTGGCTGACAGTACAGTAAGTTATGTTTACGAATTCATAGGCCTGCTGGCCTGTGCCTATGTTGTAGCTCTGACACTGTTATATCTACCGGTACAGATATTTTTGCAAGAATCTAATGGTTCAGCTGTTTGGTACCAGTAGACTAGTATATCTTCTTCTGTTGTAGCTACCGGTACTGGTATTTTTGCAAGAATTGAATGCAGACGGAATGTCTTCCGTCAGTCTGTTGGGGCACCGCTGTCACCTATCTGCCCATTATATTTGTAGGCACTACAGCAGTGGGCCTATATCATCGCAAGACGTTAAATAGAGAACATGACACCTTGTGTTGAACTTGTACTAAATTAGATCAGAATATTTGCAATTTATTTTAAGGTTTTCAAACGTAATTAAATATAATGTAGGTCACAATTAATATTAATAATTCTTATAACGAACAGGTATTCCAAATCGTCAAGAAATGAGTCACCAAAGAAGAGAAAAATGTAATAAAAGAAGCAGTTAATATTTAAATAAAATTTCGGAATATGCAGCAAAGGACTCTTTGACGCATGCAGCATTACCGACCTGGATACAAACCCCTAAACGTTGACGAAGGTGTTCAATCGATTTTTTGTTGCCAGATACCTTCTGTATACGGTGACCCTGCTCACGGAGGAATGCTATCGTTTTCGCTATCGTTTTTAGGTTGATTTTTTAGGGGCCAATACGACTACACCATTTAGGCTTAGTTCATAGGGCTTAGTCCGATCTTCCAATGTGCTATTTTAATTTAGCATAATTTAGTCGGAACTGCTTTTTAATTTTGTTTGTTTAGGCGTATATCTTTTAAGAGTTTTACTATTTACTACCGATATAATTTTTTGTTGATATGCTATTAAATTAAATTAGATTTTAGTTTTGGTTTTTTATTTCTGGTGAGTTAATTAAATAAAATATTTTTCGGTTTTTTAAAGTGTTTTATTTTTTACACATTGTGTATAATAAACCATAATGCTGTAATGCAATACTATTTACTGTGTTACATATTATTCATACGCCATATTCATCTGTATTAAGTGTGTCAATCAGTCCATCCCCATTGCAATATTACATCTATGTTTTCATATTATCATTCAGAAGTTAAAATTAATATAGTAAATATTAATTTATCGCAATATAACGTAACGCAGTATGCAGTAAAAAATCCGCAATAATAAATACACTTGTAAAGTAAAGCTTTTTGCGTTTTATTATGTAAATCGTTATCTGTTACTTTTAATGATTTTAATTATTCTATATAATTAATTATAATCGGCAAGCTGCATTGAATAAATTAATGGAAATTTTTTTCGGATATGTCATGTAGAATAGCATCTTAGGCGCCTATATTCCAAATTATAGCAAAACCAAACAATTTTGAAAGGCTGGGAGTGATAAATCGAAGAGGTGTCCGAAAATGGTGACCCCCCCCCCCCCCCCCCTTTACATTATTAAAATAAAATCAAGATACACAAATAGGTTAAGCATTTGTGGTAAGCATTGAGCATTTAATCATTAAAAATTACACAGTCAAATAAGGATGTAATAGTAATAGGCCTAAAATAAATTCTGAATATTATACTATATAAGCTAGAACTAATTTCCTGACAGCACTATAAAGTTTCAGCCAATCAGCGTCACACTTCTCCCGGTGTGCTTCTCCCCGTTTGCTTCTCTATGTTCAATCAGCATTGCACTTCTCCTGGTGTGCTTCTCTCCGTGTGTTTCTCTATATGGTTGGACGTTACAAACCCTTCTCTAATGATGATGGGGTGATGGTAACTCCACCTACTATCTCCAGAAGACGAGGAAATACTGCCAAGTACCTAACTGATCTAGATCACTAGATGGAGCCTAACGGATCCTCAGCTCATTAGAACAGGGTGCTTCTAGTGTTGGTCTTTTTATTAACTCTAAAAAGACCAAAAAATTGAAAGTTAACTTTGAAAGTCCTCAGCAAGCCTCTGACCGGATGAGCATAAGCTCAAAGTATGGTATGCTTGAGCATGTTTACAAACCCACGTAACGTTAACGTTAACCCTCGTGTTAATCTTCTTAATGTCAGAGACACAGATGCTAAACCGAAACGGATTATCCTACCCATCACACCACTGTAATCAACCTTGTGGTCATTGCCTCATGTGCCCCACAATATCTGATCACCGAAAGACCCCTTGGGGGGAGCGAATTACAGGTGTCAAGGTTACAGGGGGCTGGCAATCCACGAACGATTGTCCCCAGGCGCTAACTTAAGATCTGCTATAAATAGGTTCGTGTATATAGTTCTTATGAGCACTATCAAATGCCTTGGGATACCTGCCACACGGCAGGAGTGCTCACATATTTATATATATATATTATTTAATGTATATATCTGGTCTGAATGTATAATCAAATACTTTGGATATGTAAGTCTCGGCGCTAGAAACTGCTTCAAGGGATAATGCTCTATGTACGTGTAAACTGTTCCGTTATGTTGTGCTGTTTGTGATCAAATGTACGTGTGACTTATTTATATTACAGGTAGGATGCTACATAGGATCTAGTGCGTGGTAAGCGCACAACTTACTCATGTTGGACACATTATATTATCGAATGTATTATAGTCGCAAGTTGGGGAATAATATTGCAGTATTGCGGACATATACACTCGCACTAACTGAACCGAATCTACTGCAGACAGGTTACAGTTAGCACTTTACATTTACATTTCCTCTCTCCCTTTGAGCTCGTATAACTAAGATATACACTGTCGTGTCCTTCCATGTCTGAATCAGTGTAATCCGAAGGGTGTTCCTCATAGCTAGTAACATAAGCAAACCGTTTCTTAGTCGTTATTTTATCTGATGTTTTTGTGTCGGAACGGGTGCTTCTTTCCCGGTTTATTGTTATGAGATATGTGGACGCTTCAGCTTTCAGGAAACCTCTAAACGAGTCCATATCGGGAAAGCATCCGTGTTTAAGTTTGTAATTATAAGTGTATCGGTCCCATCTGGTTCCAATGGAGCCCTTTGGGAGTGCACTGGAAACGAATTGTACTGTCATGGATGTATCGTACACTTGTTTTTGTCCTAGTCAATCTAGTTGGCAGCAAATTTCCTCTACCTCATCTCTAAATCTACTATTTAACTTTGAGCAGATCTATTTTTAGAGATTAATCAATCATACATATTGCGTGCCAAGCTTTCTTCATCGCCATACCGCTCCTTTAGAGTATCCCCAACAGTATTTATGCCATCCACATGGCCCATATATTTCGCGGCCATCTGTTTAGGGGGTCCTTCAAGACAACTAATCAAATATCTAAGCTTCTCATGATCACTCAATGGCGAGTCTAGAATGCTATCTTCACAGAACCACATGAAGGGTAACCATTTTAGCTCGTCACCGTCGAACTTTAGAATTTGACCTGTAGAGACACACTGTCGGGCCTTGTTTCTAGCCATATGTTGGGTAAGGTCGGCTTGAGCTGCTGAGGAATTTAGTAAGAGGTCGGTAAGATGTGAGCTTTGATCGTTCTGGTATTCTCAGCATGAATACCGCTCACATCTGAGGCACGTTTTAGTAATTTTACACCCTGTGACGCTGTTTGTGAGTCAACTTTCTCATTTGTTAGGGTGAGATGGTCCTGTATTAAGGCCATCTGTTGCTCTAAGTCCTCATTTTGTTTTCTTAAAGAGGCAATAATTTCTCGGGAGTCATCGTTGTTACTCGGAGGTTGATGTAACCTAAGGGTTTGTGCATAACGGTTAAAGTTATGTAGGCTGGGATCTGATGGGGGTGCAAAAACATCCGAAGGTGGAGGAGGGTTGTCTTGGGGAATGTGCTACCTGGGATGTGCAAATCTGACTCCATTGCTGGAGTAGACCTCCCTTTGCCCGTCAAGGGGGGCAGAAATCCGTCCGCAGGATGATAACAGCGTTCCTGCTCCTGGATGCTGGTTCCCCACTGCCGATGCATTCGCGGCTATGTGGGCTGATCCGGATGACAGGTGCCTATCATCCAATTTGTCTTGACGGTTGGGGTAGACTAATAAGTGGAGATTTTCTCCATCCCTACAAGTCCATTTGTCTGGTCTATCTCGTCCTTAATTTAAACTTATCCTTTCCTTGCGCTGGTTTACACTTAATTTCTTTAACGCTAGTTTGCTTCACAAAGCTAATTCAGCCTCCATCCGTTCGCTTTCCTGTTGGTCGGCTTCCAACTGTAATTTTAACTGCAGTTCAGGGGCACGCTTACTTGCCTCATTACACCACTGAATTGCATTTAACTGCAACTCAAGTTCTAAGATTTCCTTATTGGCGGCATGTTCTTCGGCTTGTGCTGCTTGCATGTCACGCTCTGCTTCTATTTGTTCTAGAACTGCCATCAACTCCAGACTGGAGGGTGCTAAACCTTTTAACCTCCTATGTAGTTTAACCATCTCTTACTATGTCGATATAGTGCTGTAGGTATCGGGATATTGCATCCATGTCCTTACATTCTCGGGAATCATCTGAGTCGGTGTTCAAGTTGTCCTGGAAAATAAAATAATCAGCACTAAGAAGATGTTCTACCTGCAACACCTATAGAGAAACGAATAATTTGGCGATTATCGGAGATAAAATACACTCTGCTCCCGCTGGGTGTCTTTATCCTAAATAAATTGAGAACCCTCAAAGGGAATGGGAATAACAAGTATTGCTGAAGTGTTTTGCAATTCTTATATTACCGCTATTAGTCGCTGTCTACTGTGTTCAGGGAAAATGTCGTCTGTTGTCATCAGCCTATTAATATTATCCAAGGAACGTTGCTATGGGCTACTATCGAATGGAGGAGAGTTGATACTCTGAATTCCATGAACTAAAAGTGATGTTAATCCACAAAGAGTAAACAGCTTTGGGAAAGTGTTGACCAACGTTTATTGGATGTCATCGGATGTAGGGTATGTGTTAGTCTCTGACAAGTAGTGGCGAGTAAGCAACACCAATGTATGGTGGAGGATGGTTAATATGTCACGACTGAGTATGGTAAACAAAGGAGTTTACGCCTCATTGTTTATAGGAGGTATATGGCTGTGTCGAAGTACTCGGCAACTAATTGTCTGGCAGGGTATGTCATCATGGGGCAAGCTGTAGATTGCCTTGGGAATAAATTAAGTTGTAACTGCGGTTGAGTTATTATTATTATGAATTAATATATGTGTCCGAAGTCGCCTGCAATCCAAACAAATGGTTATGTTCAGAATGAAATTGGCGTAGGATGTCAGTTCCTTTGATCTAAACACAAGGATTAATGTATAATAATATCAGGCCTGCTGCTGTCTGCTGAATAAACAGTTCAATGGCCTAGAGAAAGATGTAACAACTAATTATTGTGGTACTTAGATACTACTACTACTAGGATCAGCATGCTGCATTGCAGCTGCATTTTTAAGAATACTGTGCCAGCTTGTTGACAAAATTGCACCGCCACAACTCCCTATCACCCATGACATTTGCTAGATCATCCGCATCTTCAAGGCCAGTGTCCTTCAAGGTGCGTCTCAAGAAAGTCATGGGCTGTCCACCATGCTTATTCACTCCATGAGGCTGCCAAAGTACAAGATTATGCACTGGCTGGTCCTCACGGCGAAAACAATGTCCTGAAAAATGGAGGCGATTTTGTTCTAATATCAAGCTTGGGGGAACCAATGAGACACCTCCAATGTTATATAGTGTCTGGTTGGAGATGTGTGCATTGTACTTGACACAATGAACCCGGCGTAGCATTCTTGTGAATGTGCCATCCAGAGATTTGGTGTCCTCAGCAGTTAGAGCCCAGCATGGACTCCCATAGAGGAGTACTGGAACTACTGCTGCTCTAAATAATCGGACCTTAAGTTTCAGATTAATTCTCGGTGACTTCCAAATCCTGGAGAGCCTATTCAAGGCTGCCATGCCTTTCCCTTACGTATTCGAAGGGATGATCCATGATCATGGGGGATCCATGATCCCAGGTAACAGAAGTCGTCCACATGCTCAAGCATACCATCCTTTGAGCTTATGCCAATCCGATCACAGACTTGCTGAGGACTTTCAAAGTTAACTGTCAAAATTTTGGTCTTTCTGGAGTTAATAAAAAGACCAATACTAGAAGCAGCATGTTCTAATGAGCTGAGGAGCCATTGGGCTCCCTCTAGTGATTCTGAGAGTACTCCTAAGTCATCAGCAAAGTCTTGATCTGTTAGGTAATTGGCAGGATTTCCTTGACATCTGGAGCCAGTAGGTGGAGTTATCATCACCCCATCATCATTATGATGTTTTTAGATCATTATTATATTATCTTATTATTATTAATTATTTATTATATTATTATCTATAGATCATATTATCTATAATAGGTAATAAATAATAGGTAATAGATAATAGGTACGTAGATAATAGAAAGTACTTACGATATTTGGGGTTGTAACATAATGTTACAAGTTTATAACAATAAACAATGATGATATTAAGTGTAGGGCGTCTGTACGATAAAACAATAAAATACCATGTTATATAGACTTGCAGTAAACTTGAGTTACTGAATAAAAACCGAAATGTAATACAATTTTGAGGATAAAGTCCATAATACACCATACAAACGCTGACTAAATTATGAAGCAACGGTAATGAATGTATTAATGTATCGGTAATTAGCCGTTTCACACGCAGTGATTGCCTATGTTCACTCCCTCAGGTGTAGGCCTTAATTTCTCCTGGCTTCGCAAACGGATGACTAATAATGTCAAATTAAACTACAGTCACACAAGTAAACTCTCTGAATCAATCAACAATTTGCACGGAAATGCACCCGCAATATTTGCACTCGCACAAAGTCACACAAACGGAATTCACAAAGGTTACTATAATGCTATAACACATCAAACCAGTATCAAATCAGTATCACACCAAATAATCGCTGGATTATCTATATTGTCTTTTGTCAATAACGCTCTCCCTGTTTTGCAACTTTACGCTTCTCATGCCACTAGCTTACGAATTACAACTCCCGCTGGTAACGGAAGTCTTACTGCTCAACACGTTTGGAGAATTTACACGTCGGGGACAATGCAATGTTTCAAATCCTTTAACAATTCGTCGATAAAGCATTCAGTTCATAGTATCAAAACATAATAAAAACATGTACGAATAACACAACACTAGTTCTACACGTATTGAAGTAGTTTACTACTTCGATCGAGGCTTTATTTACACTCACACAGATACTTTACACTGCCCCCACTTCGAGACTTTATTTGCACTCACACAGATACTTTACACTGCCCCCACTTCGAGGCTTTATTTGCACTCACACAGATACTTTACACTGCCCCCACTTCGTGGCTTTATTTACACTCACACAGATACTTTACACTGCCCCCACTTCGAGGCTTTATTTGCACTCACACAGATACTTTACACGAACCCCCTTCGATCGAGGCTTTATTTGCACTCACACAGATACTTTACACTGCCCAAACTTCGAGGCTTTATTTGCACTCACACAGATACTTTACACTGCCCCCACTTCGAGGCTTTATTTGCACTCACACAGATACTTTACACTGCCCCCACTTCGTGGCTTTATTTGCACTCACACAGATACTTTACACTGCCCCCACTTCGAGGCTTTATTTGCACTCACACAGATACTTTACACTGCCCCCACTTCGTGGCTTTATTTGCACTCACACAGATACTTTACACTGCCCCCACTTCGAGGCTTTATTTGCACTCACACAGATACTTTACACTGCCCCCACTTCGAGGCTTTATTTACACTCACACAGATACTTTACACGAACCCCCTTCGATCGAGGCTTTATTTGCACTCACACAGATACTTTACACTGCCCCCACTTCGAGGCTTTATTTGCACTCACACAGATACTTTACACTGCCCCCACTTCGAGGCTTTATTTGCACTCACACAGATACTTTACACTGCCCCCACTTCGAGGCTTTATTTACACTCACACAGATACTTTACACTGCCCCCACTTCGTGGCTTTATTTGCACTCACACAGATACTTTACACTGCCCCCACTTCGAGGCTTTATTTGCACTCACACAGATACTTTACACTGCCCCCCCTTCGAGGCTTTATTTGCACTCACACAGATACTTTATACTGCCCCCACTTCGTGGCTTTATTTGCACTCACACAGATACTTTACACTGCCCCCACTTCGTGGCTTTATTTGCACTCACACAGATACTTTACACTGCCCCCACTTCGAGGCTTTATTTGCACTCACACAGATACTTTACACGAACCCCCTTCGATCGAGGCTTTATTTGCACTCACACAGATACTTTACACTGCCCCACTTCGAGACTTTATTTGCACTCACACAGATACTTTACACTGCCCCCACTTCGAGGCTTTATTTGCACTCACACAGATACTTTACACTGCCCAAACTTCGAGGCTTTATTTGCACTCACACAGATACTTTACACGAACCCCCTTCGAGGCTTTATTTGCACTCACACAGATACTTTACACTGCCCCCACTTCGAGGCTTTATTTGCACTCACACAGATACTTTACACGAACCCCCTTCGAGGCTTTATTTGCACTCACACAGATACTTTACACTGCCCCCACTTCGAGGCTTTATTTGCACTCACACAGATACTTTACACGAACCCCCTTCGAGGCTTTATTTGCACTCACACAGATACTTTACACTGCCCCCACTTCGAGGCTTTATTTGCACTCACACAGATACTTTACACTGCCCCCACTTCGTGGCTTTATTTGCACTCACACAGATACTTTACACTGCCCCCACTTCGAGGCTTTATTTGCACTCACACAGATACTTTACACTGCCCCCACTTCGTGGCTTTATTTGCACTCACACAGATACTTTACACTGCCCCCACTTCGAGGCTTTATTTACACTCACACAGATACTTTACACGAACCCCCTTCGATCGAGGCTTTATTTGCACTCACACAGATACTTTACACTGCCCCCACTTCGTGGCTTTATTTGCACTCACACAGATACTTTACACTGCCCCCCCTTCGAGGCTTTATTTACACTCACACAGATACTTTACACGAACCCCCTTCGATCGAGGTTTTATTTACACTCACACAGATACTTTATACTGCCCCCACTTCGAGGCTTTATTTGCACTCACACAGATACTTTACACTGCCCCCACTTCGAGGCTTTATTTACACTCACACAGATACTTTACACTGCCCCACTTCGAGGCTTTATTTGCACTCACACACATACTTTATACTGCCCCCACTTCGAGGCTTTATTTGCACTCACACAGATACTTTACACGAACCCCCTTCGAGGCTTTATTTACACTCACACAGATACTTTACACGAACCCCCTTCGATCGAGGCTTTATTTGCACTCACACAGATACTTTACACTGCCCCCACTTCGAGGCTTTATTTACACTCACACAGATACTTTATACTGCCCCCACTTCGAGGCTTTATTTGCACTCACACAGATACTTTATACTGCCCCCACTTCGAGGCTTTATTTGCACTCACACAGATACTTTACACGAACCCCCTTCGATCGAGGTTTTATTTACACTCACACAGATACTTTACACTGCCCCCACTTCGAGGCTTTATTTACACTCACACAGATACTTTATACTGCCCCCACTTCGAGGCTTTATTTGCACTCACACAGATACTTTACACTGCCCCCCCTTCGTGGCTTTATTTACACTCACACAGATACTTTACACGAACCCCCTTCGATCGAGGCTTTATTTACACTCACACAGATACTTTATACTGCCCCCACTTCGAGGCTTTATTTGCACTCACACAGATACTTTATACTGCCCCCACTTCGAGGCTTTATTTACACTCACACAGATACTTTATACTGCCCCCACTTCGAGGCTTTATTTGCACTCACACAGATACTTTATACTGCCCCCACTTCGAGGCTTTATTTACACTCACACAGATACTTTATACTGCCCCCACTTCGAGGCTTTATTTGCACTCACACAGATACTTTACACTGCCCCCCCTTCGTGGCTTTATTTACACTCACACAGATACTTTACACGAACCCCCTTCGATCGAGGCTTTATTTACACTCACACAGATACTTTATACTGCCCCCACTTCGAGACTTTATTTGCACTCACACAGATACTTTACACGAACCCCCTTCGATCGAGGCTTTATTTACACTCACACAGATACTTTACACTGCCCCCACTTCGAGACTTTATTTGCACTCACACAGATACTTTACACTGCCCCCACTTCGAGGCTTTATTTGCACTCACACAGATACTTTACACGAACCCCCTTCGATCGAGGCTTTATTTGCACTCACACAGATACTTTACACTGCCCCCACTTCGAGGCTTTATTTGCACTCACACAGATACTTTACACGAACCCCCTTCGATCGAGGTTTTATTTACACTCACACAGATACTTTACACTGCCCCCACTTCGAGGCTTTATTTGCACTCACACAGATACTTTACACTGCCCCCACTTCGAGACTTTATTTGCACTGACACAGATACTTTACACGAACCCCCTTCGATCGAGGCTTTATTTACACTCACACAGATACTTTACACTGCCCCCACTTCGAGACTTTATTTGCACTCACACAGATACTTTACACTGCCCCCACTTCGATCGAGGCTTTATTTACACTCACACAGATACTTTACACGAACCCCCTTCGATCGAGGCTTTATTTGCACTCACACAGATACTTTACACTGCCCCCACTTCGAGGCTTTATTTGCACTCACACAGATACTTTACACGAACCCCCTTCGATCGAGGCTTTATTTACACTCACACAGATACTTTACACGAACCCCCTTCGATCGAGGTTTTATTTACACTCACACAGATACTTTACACTGCCCCCACTTCGAGGCTTTATTTACACTCACACAGATACTTTACACTGCCCTCACTTCGAGGCTTTATTTGCACTCACACAGATACTTTACACGAACCCCCTTCGAGGCTTTATTTGCACTCACACAGATACTTTACACTGCCCCCACTTCGAGGCTTTATTTGCACTCACACAGATACTTTACACTGCCCCCACTTCGAGGCTTTATTTGCACTCACACAGATACTTTACACTGCCCCCACTTCGAGACTTTATTTGCACTGACACAGATACTTTACACGAACCCCCTTCGATCGAGGCTTTATTTACACTCACACAGATACTTTACACTGCCCCCACTTCGAGGCTTTATTTACACTCACACAGATACTTTACACGAACCCCCTTCGATCGAGGTTTTATTTACACTCACACAGATACTTTACACTGCCCCCACTTCGAGGCTTTATTTACACTCACACAGATACTTTACACTGCCCTCACTTCGAGGCTTTATTTGCACTCACACAGATACTTTACACGAACCCCCTTCGATCGAGGCTTTATTTACACTCACACAGATACTTTACACTGCCCCCACTTCGAGGCTTTATTTACACTCACACAGATACTTTACACTGCCCTCACTTCGAGGCTTTATTTGCACTCACACAGATACTTTACACGAACCCCCTTCGATCGAGGTTTTATTTACACTCACACAGATACTTTACACTGCCCCCACTTCGAGGCTTTATTTACACTCACACAGATACTTTACACTGCCCCCACTTCGAGGCTTTATTTACACTCACACAGATACTTTACACTGCCCCCACTTCGAGGCTTTATTTACACTCACACAGATACTTTACACGAACCCCCTTCGATCGAGGTTTTATTTACACTCACACAGATACTTTACACTGCCCCCACTTCGAGGCTTTATTTGCACTCACACAGATACTTTACACGAACCCCCTTCGATCGAGGTTTTATTTGCACTCACACAGATACTTTACACTGCCCCCACTTCGAGGCTTTATTTGCACTCACACAGATACTTTACACGAACCCCCTTCGATCGAGGTTTTATTTACACTCACACAGATACTTTACACTGCCCCCACTTCGAGGCTTTATTTGCACTCACACAGATACTTTATACTGCCCCCACTTCGAGGCTTTATTTGCACTCACACAGATACTTTACACGAACCCCCTTCGATCGAGGTTTTATTTACACTCACACAGATACTTTACACTGCCCCCACTTCGAGGCTTTATTTGCACTCACACAGATACTTTACACTGCCCCCACTTCGAGGCTTTATTTGCACTCACACAGATACTTTACACGAACCCCCTTCGATCGAGGTTTTATTTGCACTCACACAGATACTTTACACTGCCCCCACTTCGAGGCTTTATTTGCACTCACACAGATACTTTACACGAACCCCCTTCGATCGAGGTTTTATTTACACTCACACAGATACTTTACACTGCCCCCACTTCGAGGCTTTATTTACACTCACACAGATACTTTACACGAACCCCCTTCGATCGAGGCTTTATTTACACTCACACAGATACTTTACACGAACCCCCTTCGATCGAGGCTTTATTTACACTCACACAGATACTTTACACTGCCCCCACTTCGAGGCTTTATTTGCACTCACACAGATACTTTACACTGCCCCCACTTCGAGGCTTTATTTGCACTCACACAGATACTTTACACGAACCCCCTTCGATCGAGGTTTTATTTACACTCACACAGATACTTTACACTGCCCCCACTTCGAGGCTTTATTTACACTCACACAGATACTTTACACTGCCCCCACTTCGAGGCTTTATTTGCACTCACACAGATACTTTACACTGCCCCCACTTCGAGGCTTTATTTGCACTCACACAGATACTTTACACGAACCCCCTTCGATCGAGGTTTTATTTACACTCACACAGATACTTTACACTGCCCCCACTTCGAGGCTTTATTTGCACTCACACAGATACTTTATACTGCCCCCACTTCGAGGCTTTATTTGCACTCACACAGATACTTTACACGAACCCCCTTCGATCGAGGTTTTATTTACACTCACACAGATACTTTACACTGCCCCCACTTCGTGGCTTTATTTGCACTCACACAGATACTTTACACTGCCCCCACTTCGAGGCTTTATTTGCACTCACACAGATACTTTACACGAACCCCCTTCGATCGAGGTTTTATTTACACTCACACAGATACTTTACACTGCCCCCACTTCGAGGCTTTATTTACACTCACACAGATACTTTACACTGCCCTCACTTCGAGGCTTTATTTACACTCACACAGATACTTTACACTGCCCCCACTTCGAGGCTTTATTTGCACTCACACAGATACTTTACACTGCCCCACTTCGAGACTTTATTTACACTCACACAGATACTTTACACGAACCCCCTTCGATCGAGGTTTTATTTACACTCACACAGATACTTTACACTGCCCCACTTCGAGACTTTATTTACACTCACACAGATACTTTACACGAACCCCCTTCGATCGAGGCTTTATTTACACTCACACAGATACTTTACACTGCCCCCACTTCGAGGCTTTATTTGCACTCACACAGATACTTTACACTGCCCCACTTCGAGACTTTATTTGCACTCACACAGATACTTTACACTGCCCCCACTTCGAGGCTTTATTTGCACTCACACAGATACTTTACACTGCCCCCACTTCGAGGCTTTATTTGCACTCACACAGATACTTTACACTGCCCCCACTTCGAGGCTTTATTTGCACTCACACAGATACTTTACACTGCCCCCACTTCGAGGCTTTATTTGCACTCACACAGATACTTTACACGAACCCCCTTCGAGGCTTTATTTGCACTCACACAGATACTTTACACTGCCCCCACTTCGAGGCTTTATTTACACTCACACATATACTTTACACTGCCCCCACTTCGAGGCTTTATTTACACTCACACAGATACTTTACACGAACCCCCTTCGAGGCTTTATTTGCACTCACACAGATACTTTACACTGCCCCCACTTCGAGGCTTTATTTACACTCACACATATACTTTACACTGCCCCCACTTCGAGGCTTTATTTACACTCACACAGATACTTTACACTGCCCCCACTTCGAGGCTTTATTTGCACTCACACAGATACTTTACACGAACCCCCTTCGAGGCTTTATTTGCACTCACACAGATACTTTACACTGCCCCCACTTCGAGGCTTTATTTGCACTCACACAGATACTTTACACTGCCCCCACTTCGAGGCTTTATTTACACTCACACAGATACTTTACACTGCCCCACTTCGAGACTTTATTTACACTCACACAGATACTTTACACGAACCCCCTTCGATCGAGGTTTTATTTACACTCACACAGATACTTTACACTGCCCCACTTCGAGACTTTATTTGCACTCACACAGATACTTTACACTGCCCCCACTTCGAGGCTTTATTTGCACTCACACAGATACTTTACACGAACCCCCTTCGAGGCTTTATTTGCACTCACACAGATACTTTACACTGCCCCCACTTCGAGGCTTTATTTACACTCACACATATACTTTACACTGCCCCCACTTCGAGGCTTTATTTACACTCACACAGATACTTTACACTGCCCCCACTTCGAGGCTTTATTTACACTCACACAGATACTTTACACTGCCCCCACTTCGAGGCTTTATTTGCACTCACACAGATACTTTACACGAACCCCCTTCGAGGCTTTATTTGCACTCACACAGATACTTTACACTGCCCCCACTTCGAGGCTTTATTTACACTCACACATATACTTTACACTGCCCCCACTTCGAGGCTTTATTTACACTCACACAGATACTTTACACTGCCCCCACTTCGAGGCTTTATTTGCACTCACACAGATACTTTACACTGCCCCCACTTCGAGGCTTTATTTACACTCACACAGATACTTTACACTGCCCCCACTTCGAGGCTTTATTTGCACTCACACAGATACTTTACACGAACCCCCTTCGAGGCTTTATTTGCACTCACACAGATACTTTACACTGCCCCCACTTCGAGGCTTTATTTACACTCACACAGATACTTTACACTGCCCCCACTTCGAGGCTTTATTTGCACTCACACAGATACTTTACACGAACCCCCTTCGAGGCTTTATTTGCACTCACACAGATACTTTACACTGCCCCCACTTCGAGGCTTTATTTACACTCACACATATACTTTACACTGCCCCCACTTCGAGGCTTTATTTGCACTCACACAGATACTTTACACGAACCCCCTTCGATCGAGGTTTTATTTACACTCACACAGATACTTTATACTGCCCCCACTTCGAGGCTTTATTTGCACTCACACAGATACTTTACACTGCCCCCACTTCGAGGCTTTATTTACACTCACACAGATACTTTACACGAACCCCCTTCGATCGAGGTTTTATTTACACTCACACAAATACTTTACACTGCCCCCACTTCGAGGCTTTATTTACACTCACACAGATACTTTACACTGCCCTCACTTCGAGGCTTTATTTACACTCACACAGATACTTTACACGAACCCCCTTCGATCGAGGTTTTATTTACACTCACACAGATACTTTACACTGCCCCCACTTCGAGGCTTTATTTACACTCACACAGATACTTTACACTGCCCTCACTTCGAGGCTTTATTTACACTCACACAGATACTTTACACTGCCCCCACTTCGAGGCTTTATTTGCACTCACACAGATACTTTATACTGCCCCACTTCGAGACTTTATTTACACTCACACAGATACTTTACACTGCCCCCACTTCGAGACTTTATTTGCACTCACACAGATACTTTACACTGCCCCCACTTCGAGGCTTTATTTGCACTCACACAGATACTTTACACTGCCCCCACTTCGAGACTTTATTTGCACTCACACAGATACTTTACACTGCCCCCACTTCGAGGCTTTATTTGCACTCACACAGATACTTTACACTGCCCCCACTTCGAGACTTTATTTGCACTCACACAGATACTTTACACTGCCCCCACTTCGAGGCTTTATTTGCACTCACACAGATACTTTACACTGCCCCCACTTCGAGACTTTATTTACACTCACACAGATACTTTACACTGCCCCCACTTCGAGGTTTTATTTACACTCACACAGATACTTTACACTGCCCCCACTTCGAGGCTTTATTTGCACTCACACAGATACTTTACACGAACCCCCTTCGATCGAGGCTTTATTTGCACTCACACAGATACTTTACACTGCCCCCACTTCGAGGCTTTATTTGCACTCACACAGATACTTTACACTGCCCCCACTTCGAGGCTTTATTTGCACTCACACAGATACTTTACACTGCCCCCACTTCGAGGCTTTATTTGCACTCACACAGATACTTTACACTGCCCCCACTTCGTGGCTTTATTTGCACTCACACAGATACTTTACACTGCCCCCACTTCGAGGCTTTATTTGCACTCACACAGATACTTTACACTGCCCCCACTTCGAGGCTTTATTTGCACTCACACAGATACTTTATACTGCCCCCACTTCGAGGCTTTATTTACACTCACACAGATACTTTACACTGCCCCCACTTCGAGGCTTTATTTGCACTCACACAGATACTTTACACTGCCCCCACTTCGAGGCTTTATTTGCACTCACACAGATACTTTATACTGCCCCCACTTCGAGGCTTTATTTACACTCACACAGATACTTTACACGAACCCCCTTCGATCGAGGCTTTATTTACACTCACACAGATACTTTACACGAACCCCCTTCGATCGAGGCTTTATTTGCACTCACACAGATACTTTATACTGCCCCCACTTCGAGGCTTTATTTGCACTCACACAGATACTTTATACTGCCCCCACTTCGAGGCTTTATTTGCACTCACACAGATACTTTACACTGCCCCCACTTCGAGGCTTTATTTACACTCACACAGATACTTTACACTGCCCCCACTTCGAGGCTTTATTTACACTCACACAGATACTTTACACGAACCCCCTTCGATCGAGGCTTTATTTGCACTCACACAGATACTTTACACTGCCCCCACTTCGAGGCTTTATTTACACTCACACAGATACTTTACACTGCCCCCACTTCGAGGCTTTATTTACACTCACACAGATACTTTACACGAACCCCCTTCGATCGAGGCTTTATTTGCACTCACACAGATACTTTACACTGCCCCCACTTCGAGGCTTTATTTACACTCACACAGATACTTTACACGAACCCCCTTCGAGGCTTTATTTGCACTCACACAGATACTTTACACTGCCCCCACTTCGAGGCTTTATTTACACTCACACAGATACTTTACACTGCCCCCACTTCGAGGCTTTATTTACACTCACACAGATACTTTACACTGCCCCCACTTCGAGGCTCTATTTGCACTCACACAGATACTTTACACGAACCCCCTTCGAGGCTCTATTTGCACTCACACAGATACTTTACACTGCCCCCACTTCGAGGCTTTATTTACACTCACACAGATACTTTACACTGCCCCCACTTCGAGGCTTTATTTACACTCACACAGATACTTTACACTGCCCCCACTTCGAGGCTCTATTTGCACTCACACAGATACTTTACACTGCCCCCACTTCGAGGCTCTATTTGCACTCACACAGATACTTTACACGAACCCCCTTCGATCGAGGCTTTATTTGCACTCACACAGATACTTTACACTGCCCCCACTTCGAGACTTTATTTGCACTCACACAGATACTTTACACTGTCCCCACTTCGAGGCTTTATTTGCACTCACACAGATACTTTACACTGCCCCCACTTCGAGGCTTTATTTGCACTCACACAGATACTTTACACTGTCCCCACTTCGAGGCTTTATTTACACTCACACAGATACTTTACACGAACCCCCTTCGATCGAGGCTTTATTTACACTCACACAGATACTTTACACTGCCCCCACTTCGAGGCTTTATTTGCACTCACACAGATACTTTACACTGCCCCCACTTCGAGGCTTTATTTGCACTCACACAGATACTTTACACTGCCCCCACTTCGAGGCTTTATTTGCACTCACACAGATACTTTACACTGCCCCCACTTCGAGGCTTTATTTGCACTCACACAGATACTTTACACTGCCCCCACTTCGAGGCTTTATTTGCACTCACACAGATACTTTACACTGCCCCCACTTCGAGTCTTTATTTACACTCACACAGATACTTTACACGAACCCCCTTCGATCGAGGCTTTATTTACACTCACACAGATACTTTACACTGCCCCCACTTCGAGGCTTTATTTGCACTCACACAGATACTTTACACTGCCCCCACTTCGAGGCTTTATTTGCACTCACACAGATACTTTACACTGCCCCCACTTCGAGGCTTTATTTACACTCACACAGATACTTTACACTGCCCCCACTTCGAGGCTTTATTTGCACTCACACAGATACTTTACACTGCCCCCACTTCGAGTCTTTATTTACACTCACACAGATACTTTACACGAACCCCCTTCGATCGAGGCTTTATTTACACTCACACAGATACTTTACACTGCCCCCACTTCGAGGCTTTATTTACACTCACACAGATACTTTACACTGCCCCCACTTCGAGGCTTTATTTGCACTCACACAGATACTTTACACTGCCCCCACTTCGAGTCTTTATTTACACTCACACAGATACTTTACACGAACCCCCTTCGATCGAGGCTTTATTTGCACTCACACAGATACTTTACACTGCCCCCACTTCGAGGCTTTATTTACACTCACACAGATACTTTACACGAACCCCCTTCGATCGAGGCTTTATTTGCACTCACACAGATACTTTACACTGCCCCCACTTCGAGGCTTTATTTACACTCACACAGATACTTTACACGAACCCCCTTCGATCGAGGCTTTATTTGCACTCACACAGATACTTTACACTGCCCCCACTTCGAGGCTTTATTTGCACTCACACAGATACTTTACACTGCCCCCACTTCGAGGCTTTATTTACACTCACACAGATACTTTACACGAACCCCCTTCGATCGAGGCTTTATTTGCACTCACACAGATACTTTACACTGCCCCCACTTCGAGGCTTTATTTGCACTCACACAGATACTTTACACTGCCCCCACTTCGAGGCTTTATTTACACTCACACAGATACTTTACACGAACCCCCTTCGATCGAGGCTTTATTTGCACTCACACAGATACTTTACACGAACCCCCTTCGATCGAGGCTTTATTTGCACTCACACAGATACTTTACACGAACCCCCTTCGATCGAGGCTTTATTTGCACTCACACAGATACTTTACACTGCCCCCACTTCGAGGCTTTATTTACACTCACACAGATACTTTACACGAACCCCCTTCGATCGAGGCTTTATTTGCACTCACACAGATACTTTACACGAACCCCCTTCGATCGAGGCTTTATTTGCACTCACACAGATACTTTACACTGCCCCCACTTCGAGGCTTTATTTGCACTCACACAGATACTTTACACGAACCCCCTTCGATCGAGGCTTTATTTGCACTCACACAGATACTTTACACTGCCCCCACTTCGAGGCTTTATTTGCACTCACACAGATACTTTACACTGCCCCCACTTCGAGGCTTTATTTACACTCACACAGATACTTTACACTGCCCCCACTTCGAGGCTTTATTTACACTCACACAGATACTTTACACTGCCCCCACTTCGAGGCTTTATTTACACTCACACAGATACTTTACACGAACCCCCTTCGATCGAGGCTTTATTTGCACTCACACAGATACTTTACACTGCCCCACTTCGAGGCTTTATTTACACTCACACAGATACTTTACACGAACCCCCTTCGATCGAGGCTTTATTTGCACTCACACAGATACTTTACACTGCCCCCACTTCGAGGCTTTATTTACACTCACACAGATACTTTACACTGCCCCCACTTCGAGGCTTTATTTACACTCACACAGATACTTTACACTGCCCCCACTTCGAGGCTTTATTTACACTCACACAGATACTTTACACGAACCCCCTTCGATCGAGGCTTTATTTGCACTCACACAGATACTTTACACTGCCCCCACTTCGAGGCTTTATTTACACTCACACAGATACTTTACACTGCCCCCACTTCGAGGCTTTATTTACACTCACACAGATACTTTACACTGCCCCCACTTCGAGGCTTTATTTACACTCACACAGATACTTTACACGAACCCCCTTCGATCGAGGCTTTATTTGCACTCACACAGATACTTTACACTGCCCCACTTCGAGGCTTTATTTACACTCACACAGATACTTTCCCTTTCCCCACTTCGAGGCTTTATTTGCACTCACACAGATACTTTACACTGCCCCCACTTCGAGGCTTTATTTACACTCACACAGATACTTTACACGAACCCCCTTCGATCGAGGCTTTATTTGCACTCACACAGATACTTTACACTGCCCCCACTTCGAGGCTTTATTTGCACTCACACAGATACTTTACACTGCCCCCACTTCGAGGCTTTATTTACACTCACACAGATACTTTACACGAACCCCCTTCGATCGAGGCTTTATTTGCACTCACACAGATACTTTACACTGCCCCCACTTCGAGGCTTTATTTGCTCTCACACAGATACTTTACACGAACCCCCTTCGATCGAGGCTTTATTTGCACTCACACAGATACTTTATACTGCCCCCACTTCGAGGCTTTATTTACACTCACACAGATACTTTACACGAACCCCCTTCGATCGAGGCTTTATTTACACTCACACAGATACTTTCCCTTTCCCCACTTCGAGGCTTTATTTGCACTCACACAGATACTTTACACTGCCCCCACTTCGAGGCTTTATTTACACTCACACAGATACTTTACACGAACCCCCTTCGATCGAGGCTTTATTTGCACTCACACAGATACTTTACACTGCCCCCACTTCGAGGCTTTATTTGCACTCACACAGATACTTTACACTGCCCCCACTTCGAGGCTTTATTTACACTCACACAGATACTTTACACGAACCCCCTTCGATCGAGGCTTTATTTGCACTCACACAGATACTTTACACTGCCCCCACTTCGAGGCTTTATTTGCTCTCACACAGATACTTTACACGAACCCCCTTCGATCGAGGCTTTATTTGCACTCACACAGATACTTTATACTGCCCCCACTTCGAGGCTTTATTTACACTCACACAGATACTTTACACGAACCCCCTTCGATCGAGGCTTTATTTGCTCTCACACAGATACTTTACACGAACCCCCTTCGATCGAGGCTTTATTTGCACTCACACAGATACTTTACACTGCCCCCACTTCGAGGCTTTATTTGCTCTCACACAGATACTTTACACGAACCCCCTTCGATCGAGGCTTTATTTGCTCTCACACAGATACTTTACACGAACCCCCTTCGATCGAGGCTTTATTTGCACTCACACAGATACTTTATACTGCCCCCACTTCGAGGCTTTATTTACACTCACACAGATACTTTACACGAACCCCCTTCGATCGAGGCTTTATTTGCTCTCACACAGATACTTTACACTGCCCCCACTTCGAGGCTTTATTTGCTCTCACACAGATACTTTACACTGCCCCCACTTCGAGGCTTTATTTACACTCACACAGATACTTTACACGAACCCCCTTCGATCGAGGCTTTATTTGCTCTCACACAGATACTTTACACGAACCCCCTTCGATCGAGGCTTTATTTACACTCACACAGATACTTTACACTGCCCCCACTTCGAGGCTTTATTTGCACTCACACAGATACTTTACACTGCCCCCACTTCGAGGCTTTATTTGCACTCACACAGATACTTTACACTGCCCCCACTTCGAGGCTTTATTTGCACTCACACAGATACTTTACACGAACCCCCTTCGATCGAGGCTTTATTTGCACTCACACAGATACTTTACACGAACCCCCTTCGATCGAGGCTTTATTTGCACTCACACAGATACTTTATACTGCCCCCACTTCGAGGCTTTATTTGCACTCACACAGATACTTTACACTGCCCCCACTTCGAGGCTTTATTTGCTCTCACACAGATACTTTACACTGCCCCCACTTCGAGGCTTTATTTGCACTCACACAGATACTTTACACGAACCCCCTTCGATCGAGGCTTTATTTGCTCTCACACAGATACTATACACTGCCCCCACTTCGAGGCTTTATTTGCTCTCACACAGATACTTTACACTGCCCCCACTTCGAGGCTTTATTTACACTCACACAGATACTTTACACGAACCCCCTTCGATCGAGGCTTTATTTGCTCTCACACAGATACTTTACACGAACCCCCTTCGATCGAGGCTTTATTTGCACTCACACAGATACTTTACACTGCCCCCACTTCGAGGCTTTATTTGCTCTCACACAGATACTTTACACGAACCCCCTTCGATCGAGGCTTTATTTGCTCTCACACAGATACTTTACACGAACCCCCTTCGATCGAGGCTTTATTTGCACTCACACAGATACTTTACACTGCCCCCACTTCGAGACTTTATTTACACTCACACAGATACTTTACACGAACCCCCTTCGATCGAGGCTTTATTTGCACTCACACAGATACTTTACACGAACCCCCTTCGATCGAGGCTTTATTTGCACTCACACAGATACTTTATACTGCCCCCACTTCGAGGCTTTATTTACACTCACACAGATACTTTACACGAACCCCCTTCGATCGAGGTTTTATTTGCACTCACACAGATACTTTACACTGCCCCCACTTCGAGGCTTTATTTACACTCACACAGATACTTTACACGAACCCCCTTCGATCGAGGCTTTATTTGCACTCACACAGATACTTTACACGAACCCCCTTCGATCGAGGCTTTATTTGCACTCACACAGATACTTTACACTGCCCCCACTTCGAGGCTTTATTTGCACTCACACAGATACTTTACACGAACCCCCTTCGATCGAGGTTTTATTTACACTCACACAGATACTTTACACGAACCCCCTTCGATCGAGGCTTTATTTACACTCACACAGATACTTTACACGAACCCCCTTCGATCGAGGCTTTATTTGCACTCACACAGATACTTTACACGAACCCCCTTCGATCGAGGCTTTATTTGCACTCACACAGATACTTTACACGAACCCCCTTCGATCGAGGCTTTATTTGCACTCACACAGATACTTTACATGAACCCCCTTCGATCGAGGCTTTATTTGCACTCACACAGATACTTTACACGAACCCCCTTCGATCGAGGCTTTATTTGCACTCACACAGATACTTTACACTGCCCCCACTTCGAGGCTTTATTTGCACTCACACAGATACTTTACACTGCCCCCACTTCGAGGCTTTATTTACACTCACACAGATACTTTACACGAACCCCCTTCGATCGAGGCTTTATTTGCACTCACACAGATACTTTACACGAACCCCCTTCGATCGAGGCTTTATTTACACTCACACAGATACTTTACACTGCCCCCACTTCGAGGCTTTATTTACACTCACACAGATACTTTACACTGCCCCCACTTCGAGGCTTTATTTGCACTCACACAGATACTTTACACTGCCCCCACTTCGAGGCTTTATTTGCACTCACACAGATACTTTACACTGCCCCCACTTCGAGGCTTTATTTACACTCACACAGATACTTTACACTGCCCCCACTTCGAGTCTTTATTTACACTCACACAGATACTTTACACGAACCCCCTTCGATCGAGGCTTTATTTACACTCACACAGATACTTTACACTGCCCCCACTTCGAGGCTTTATTTGCACTCACACAGATACTTTACACTGCCCCCACTTCGAGTCTTTATTTACACTCACACAGATACTTTACACGAACCCCCTTCGATCGAGGCTTTATTTACACTCACACAGATACTTTACACTGCCCCCACTTCGAGGCTTTATTTACACTCACACAGATACTTTACACTGCCCCCACTTCGAGGCTTTATTTGCACTCACACAGATACTTTACACTGCCCCCACTTCGAGTCTTTATTTACACTCACACAGATACTTTACACGAACCCCCTTCGATCGAGGCTTTATTTACACTCACACAGATACTTTACACTGCCCCCACTTCGAGGCTTTATTTGCACTCACACAGATACTTTACACTGCCCCCACTTCGAGGCTTTATTTGCACTCACACAGATACTTTACACTGCCCCCACTTCGAGGCTTTATTTACACTCACACAGATACTTTACACTGCCCCCACTTCGAGTCTTTATTTACACTCACACAGATACTTTACACGAACCCCCTTCGATCGAGGCTTTATTTGCACTCACACAGATACTTTACACTGCCCCCACTTCGAGGCTTTATTTACACTCACACAGATACTTTACACGAACCCCCTTCGATCGAGGCTTTATTTACACTCACACAGATACTTTACACTGCCCCCACTTCGAGACTTTATTTGCACTCACACAGATACTTTACACTGCCCCCACTTCGAGGCTTTATTTGCACTCACACAGATACTTTACACTGAACCCACTTCGATCGAGGCTTTATTTGCACTCACACAGATACTTTACTCTGCCCTCACTTCGAGGCTTTATTTGCACTCACACAGATACTTTACACTGCCCAAACTTCGAGGCTTTATTTGCACTCACACAGATACTTTACACTGCCCCCACTTCGAGGTTTTATTTACACTCACACAGATACTTTACACTGCCCCCACTTCGAGGCTTTATTTGCACTCACACAGATACTTTATACTGCCCCCACTTCGAGGCTTTATTTGCACTCACACAGATATCCTACACTGCCCCCACTTCGAGGCTTTATTTGCACTCACACAGATACTTTACACTGCCCCCACTTCGAGTCTTTATTTACACTCACACAGATACTTTACACTGCCCCCACTTCGAGGCTTTATTTGCACTCACACAGATACTTTACACTGCCCAAACTTCGAGGCTTTATTTGCACTCACACAGATACTTTACACTGCCCCACTTCGAGACTTTATTTGCACTCACACAGATACTTTACACGAACCCCCTTCGATCGAGGCTTTATTTGCACTCACACAGATACTTTACACTGCCCCCACTTCGAGGCTTTATTTGCACTCACACAGATACTTTACACTGCCCCCACTTCGAGGCTTTATTTGCACTCACACAGATACTTTACACTGCCCCCACTTCGAGGCTTTATTTGCACTCACACAGATACTTTACACTGCCCCCACTTCGAGGCTTTATTTACACTCACACAGATACTTTACACTGCCCCCACTTCGAGGCTTTATTTGCACTCACACAGATACTTTACACTGCCCCCACTTCGAGGCTTTATTTACACTCACACAGATACTTTACACTGAACCCACTTCGATCGAGGCTTTATTTGCACTCACACAGATACTTTACACTGCCCAAACTTCGAGGCTTTATTTACACTCACACAGATACTTTACACTGCCCCCACTTCGAGTCTTTATTTACACTCACACAGATACTTTACACGAACCCCCTTCGATCGAGGTTTTATTTACACTCACACAGATACTTTACACGAACCCCCTTCGATCGAGTCTTTATTTACACTCACACAGATACTTTACACGAACCCCCTTCGATCGAGGCTTTATTTACACTCACACAGATACTTTACACTGCCCCCACTTCGAGGCTTTATTTGCACTCACACAGATACTTTACACGAACCCCCTTCGATCGAGGCTTTATTTACACTCACACAGATACTTTACACGAACCCCCTTCGATCGAGGCTTTATTTGCACTCACACAGATACTTTACACTGCCCCCACTTCGAGGCTTTATTTACACTCACACAGATACTTTACACTGCCCCCACTTCGAGGCTTTATTTGCACTCACACAGATACTTTACACGAACCCCCTTCGATCGAGGCTTTATTTGCACTCACACAGATACTTTACACTGCCCCCACTTCGAGGCTTTATTTACACTCACACAGATACTTTATACTGCCCCCACTTCGAGGCTTTATTTACACTCACACAGATACTTTACACTGCCCCCACTTCGAGGCTTTATTTACACTCACACAGATACTTTACACTGCCCCCACTTCGTGGCTTTATTTGCACTCACACAGATACTTTACACGAACCCCCTTCGAGGCTTTATTTGCACTCACACAGATACTTTATACTGCCCCCACTTCGAGGCTTTATTTACACTCACACAGATACTTTATACTGCCCCCACTTCGAGGCTTTATTTGCACTCACACAGATACTTTATACTGCCCCCACTTCGAGGCTTTATTTACACTCACACAGATACTTTACACTGCCCCCACTTCGTGGCTTTATTTGCACTCACACAGATACTTTACACGAACCCCCTTCGAGGCTTTATTTGCACTCACACAGATACTTTATACTGCCCCCACTTCGTGGCTTTATTTGCACTCACACAGATACTTTACACTGCCCCCACTTCGAGGCTTTATTTGCACTCACACAGATACTTTACACGAACCCCCTTCGATCGAGGCTTTATTTGCACTCACACAGATACTTTACACTGCCCCCACTTCGAGGCTTTATTTACACTCACACAGATACTTTATACTGCACCCACTTCGAGGCTTTATTTACACTCACACAGATACTTTATACTGCACCCACTTCGAGGCTTTATTTACACTCACACAGATACTTTACACTGCCCCCACTTCGAGGCTTTATTTACACTCACACAGATACTTTACACGAACCCCCTTCGATCGAGGCTTTATTTGCACTCACACAGATACTTTACACTGCCCCCACTTCGAGGCTTTATTTACACTCACACAGATACTTTATACTGCCCCCACTTCGAGGCTTTATTTGCACTCACACAGATACTTTACACGAACCCCCTTCGATCGAGGCTTTATTTGCACTCACACAGATACTTTACACTGCCCCCACTTCGAGGCTTTATTTACACTCACACAGATACTTTACACTGCCCCCACTTCGAGGCTTTATTTACACTCACACAGATACTTTACACGAACCCCCTTCGATCGAGGCTTTATTTGCACTCACACAGATACTTTACACTGCCCCCACTTCGAGGCTTTATTTACACTCACACAGATACTTTATACTGCCCCCACTTCGAGGCTTTATTTACACTCACACAGATACTTTACACTGCCCCCACTTCGAGGCTTTATTTACACTCACACAGATACTTTACACGAACCCCCTTCGATCGAGGCTTTATTTGCACTCACACAGATACTTTACACGAACCCCCTTCGATCGAGGCTTTATTTGCACTCACACAGATACTTTACACTGCCCCCACTTCGAGGCTTTATTTACACTCACACAGATACTTTATACTGCCCCCACTTCGAGGCTTTATTTACACTCACACAGATACTTTACACTGCCCCCACTTCGAGGCTTTATTTACACTCACACAGATACTTTACACTGCCCCCACTTCGAGGCTTTATTTGCACTCACACAGATACTTTACACGAACCCCCTTCGATCGAGGCTTTATTTGCACTCACACAGATACTTTACACTGCCCCCACTTCGAGGCTTTATTTACACTCACACAGATACTTTACACTGCCCCCACTTCGAGGCTTTATTTACACTCACACAGATACTTTATACTGCACCCACTTCGAGGCTTTATTTACACTCACACAGATACTTTATACTGCACCCACTTCGAGGCTTTATTTACACTCACACAGATACTTTACACTGCCCCCACTTCGAGGCTTTATTTACACTCACACAGATACTTTACACGAACCCCCTTCGATCGAGGCTTTATTTGCACTCACACAGATACTTTACACTGCCCCCACTTCGAGGCTTTATTTGCACTCACACAGATACTTTACACTGCCCCCACTTCGAGGCTTTATTTACACTCACACAGATACTTTACACTGCCCCCACTTCGAGGCTTTATTTACACTCACACAGATACTTTACACGAACCCCCTTCGATCGAGGCTTTATTTGCACTCACACAGATACTTTACACTGCCCCCACTTCGAGGCTTTATTTACACTCACACAGATACTTTACACTGCCCCCACTTCGAGGCTTTATTTGCACTCACACAGATACTTTACACTGCCCCCACTTCGAGGCTTTATTTGCACTCACACAGATACTTTACACTGCCCCCACTTCGAGGCTTTATTTGCACTCACACAGATACTTTACACTGCCCCCACTTCGAGGCTTTATTTACACTCACACAGATACTTTACACTGCCCCCACTTCGAGGCTTTATTTACACTCACACAGATACTTTACACGAACCCCCTTCGATCGAGGCTTTATTTGCACTCACACAGATACTTTACACTGCCCCCACTTCGTGGCTTTATTTACACTCACACAGATACTTTACACTGCCCCCACTTCGAGGCTTTATTTGCACTCACACAGATACTTTACACTGCCCCCACTTCGAGGCTTTATTTGCACTCACACAGATACTTTACACTGCCCCCACTTCGAGGCTTTATTTGCACTCACACAGATACTTTATACTGCCCCCACTTCGAGGCTTTATTTGCACTCACACAGATACTTTACACGAACCCCCTTCGAGGCTTTATTTACACTCACACAGATACTTTACACTGCCCCCACTTCGAGGCTTTATTTGCACTCACACAGATACTTTACACTGCCCCCACTTCGAGGCTTTATTTACACTCACACAGATACTTTACACTGCCCCCACTTCGAGGCTTTATTTACACTCACACAGATACTTTACACTGCCCCCACTTCGAGGCTTTATTTGCACTCACACAGATACTTTACACTGCCCCCACTTCGAGGCTTTATTTACACTCACACAGATACTTTATACTGCCCCCACTTCGAGGCTTTATTTACACTCACACAGATACTTTACACGAACCCCCTTCGATCGAGGTTTTATTTACACTCACACAGATACTTTACACTGCCCCCCCTTCGTGGCTTTATTTACACTCACACAGATACTTTACACGAACCCCCTTCGATCGAGGTTTTATTTACACTCACACAGATACTTTACACGAACCCCCTTCGATCGAGGTTTTATTTACACTCACACAGATACTTTACACGAACCCACTTCGAGGCTTTATTTGCACTCACACAGATACTTTACACTGCCCCCACTTCGAGGCTTTATTTGCACTCACACAGATACTTTACACTGCCCCCACTTCGAGGCTTTATTTGCACTCACACAGATACTTTACACTGCCCCCACTTCGAGGTTTTATTTGCACTCACACAGATACTTTACACTGCCCCCACTTCGAGGCTTTATTTGCACTCACACAGATACTTTACACTGCCCCCACTTCGAGGCTTTATTTACACTCACACAGATACTTTACACTGCCCCCACTTCGAGGCTTTATTTGCACTCACACAGATACTTTACACTGCCCCCACTTCGAGGCTTTATTTGCACTCACACAGATACTTTACACTGCCCCCACTTCGAGGCTTTATTTACACTCACACAGATACTTTACACGAACCCCCTTCGATCGAGGCTTTATTTGCACTCACACAGATACTTTACACTGCCCCCACTTCGAGACTTTATTTACACTCACACAGATACTTTACACGAACCCCCTTCGATCGAGGCTTTATTTACACTCACACAGATACTTTACACTGCCCCCCCTTCGTGGCTTTATTTACACTCACACAGATACTTTCCCTTTCCCCACTTCGAGGCTTTATTTGCACTCACACAGATACTTTACACTGCCCCCCCTTCGTGGCTTTATTTACACTCACACAGATACTTTACACGAACCCCCTTCGATCGAGGTTTTATTTACACTCACACAGATACTTTACACGAACCCCCTTCGATCGAGGTTTTATTTACACTCACACAGATACTTTACACGAACCCACTTCGAGGCTTTATTTGCACTCACACAGATACTTTACACTGCCCCCACTTCGAGGCTTTATTTGCACTCACACAGATACTTTACACTGCCCCCACTTCGAGACTTTATTTACACTCACACAGATACTTTACACGAACCCCCTTCGATCGAGGCTTTATTTACACTCACACAGATACTTTACACTGCCCCCCCTTCGTGGCTTTATTTACACTCACACAGATACTTTCCCTTTCCCCACTTCGAGGCTTTATTTGCACTCACACAGATACTTTACACTGCCCCCACTTCGAGGCTTTATTTGCACTCACACAGATACTTTACACTGCCCCCACTTCGAGGCTTTATTTACACTCACACAGATACTTTACACGAACCCCCTTCGATCGAGGCTTTATTTGCACTCACACAGATACTTTACACTGCCCCCACTTCGAGACTTTATTTACACTCACACAGATACTTTACACGAACCCCCTTCGATCGAGGCTTTATTTACACTCACACAGATACTTTACACTGCCCCCCCTTCGTGGCTTTATTTACACTCACACAGATACTTTCCCTTTCCCCACTTCGAGGCTTTATTTGCACTCACACAGATACTTTACACTGCCCCCACTTCGAGGCTTTATTTGCACTCACACAGATACTTTACACTGCCCCCACTTCGAGGCTTTATTTGCACTCACACAGACACTTTACACTGCCCCCACTTCGTGGCTTTATTTACACTCACACAGATACTTTACACGAACCCCCTTCGATCGAGGCTTTATTTACACTCACACAGATACTTTATACTGCCCCCACTTCGAGGCTTTATTTACACTCACACAGATACTTTACACGAACCCCCTTCGATCGAGGCTTTATTTACACTCACACAGATACTTTACACTGCCCCCACTTCGAGGCTTTATTTGCACTCACACAGATACTTTACACGAACCCCCTTCGATCGAGGCTTTATTTACACTCACACAGATACTTTACACTGCCCCCACTTCGAGGCTTTATTTACACTCACACAGATACTTTACACGAACCCCCTTCGATCGAGGCTTTATTTACACTCACACAGATACTTTATACTGCCCCCACTTCGAGGCTTTATTTACACTCACACAGATACTTTACACGAACCCCCTTCGATCGAGGCTTTATTTGCACTCACACAGATACTTTACACTGCCCCACTTCGAGGCTTTATTTACACTCACACAGATACTTTACACTGCCCCCACTTCGAGGCTTTATTTGCACTCACACAGATACTTTACACTGCCCCCACTTCGAGGCTTTATTTACACTCACACAGATACTTTACACGAACCCCCTTCGATCGAGGCTTTATTTGCACTCACACAGATACTTTACACTGCCCCCACTTCGAGACTTTATTTACACTCACACAGATACTTTACACGAACCCCCTTCGATCGAGGCTTTATTTGCACTCACACAGATACTTTACACGAACCCCCTTCGATCGAGGCTTTATTTGCACTCACACAGATACTTTACACTGCCCCCACTTCGAGGCTTTATTTACACTCACACAGATACTTTACACGAACCCCCTTCGATCGAGGCTTTATTTGCACTCACACAGATACTTTACACTGCCCCCACTTCGAGGCTTTATTTACACTCACACAGATACTTTACACGAACCCCCTTCGATCGAGGCTTTATTTGCACTCACACAGATACTTTACACTGCCCCCACTTCGAGACTTTATTTACACTCACACAGATACTTTACACGAACCCCCTTCGATCGAGGCTTTATTTGCACTCACACAGATACTTTACACTGCCCCCACTTCGAGGCTTTATTTACACTCACACAGATACTTTACACGAACCCCCTTCGATCGAGGCTTTATTTACACTCACACAGATACTTTACACGAACCCCCTTCGATCGAGGCTTTATTTGCACTCACACAGATACTTTACACTGCCCCCACTTCGAGGCTTTATTTACACTCACACAGATACTTTACACGAACCCCCTTCGATCGAGGCTTTATTTGCACTCACACAGATACTTTACACTGCCCCCCCTTCGTGGCTTTATTTACACTCACACAGATACTTTACACTGCCCCCACTTCGAGGCTTTATTTGCACTCACACAGATACTTTACACTGCCCCCACTTCGAGGCTTTATTTGCACTCACACAGATACTTTACACGAACCCCCTTCGATCGAGGCTTTATTTGCACTCACACAGATACTTTACACTGCCCCCACTTCGAGGCTTTATTTACACTCACACAGATACTTTACACTGCCCCCACTTCGAGGCTTTATTTACACTCACACATATACTTTACACTGCCCCCACTTCGAGGCTTTATTTACACTCACACAGATACTTTACACTGCCCCCACTTCGAGGCTTTATTTACACTCACACAGATACTTTACACTGCCCCCACTTCGAGGCTTTATTTACACTCACACAGATACTTTACACGAACCCCCTTCGATCGAGGCTTTATTTGCACTCACACAGATACTTTACACTGCCCCCACTTCGAGGCTTTATTTACACTCACACAGATACTTTACACTGCCCCCACTTCGAGGCTTTATTTGCACTCACACAGATACTTTATACTGCCCCCACTTCGAGGCTTTATTTGCACTCACACAGATACTTTACACGAACCCCCTTCGATCGAGGCTTTATTTGCACTCACACAGATACTTTACACTGCCCCCACTTCGAGGCTTTATTTGCACTCACACAGATACTTTACACTGCCCCCACTTCGAGGTTTTATTTGCACTCACACAGATACTTTACACTGCCCCCACTTCGAGGCTTTATTTACACTCACACAGATACTTTACACTGCCCCCACTTCGAGGCTTTATTTACACTCACACAGATACTTTACACTGCCCCCACTTCGAGGCTTTATTTACACTCACACAGATACTTTACACGAACCCCCTTCGATCGAGGCTTTATTTGCACTCACACAGATACTTTACACTGCCCCCACTTCGAGGCTTTATTTACACTCACACAGATACTTTACACTGCCCCCACTTCGAGGCTTTATTTACACTCACACAGATACTTTACACGAACCCCCTTCGATCGAGGCTTTATTTGCACTCACACAGATACTTTACACTGCCCCCACTTCGAGGCTTTATTTACACTCACACAGATACTTTACACGAACCCCCTTCGATCGAGGCTTTATTTGCACTCACACAGATACTTTACACTGCCCCCACTTCGAGGCTTTATTTGCACTCACACAGATACTTTACACTGCCCCCACTTCGAGGCTTTATTTACACTCACACAGATACTTTACACGAACCCCCTTCGATCGAGGCTTTATTTACACTCACACAGATACTTTACACGAACCCCCTTCGATCGAGGCTTTATTTACACTCACACAGATACTTTACACGAACCCCCTTCGATCGAGGCTTTATTTACACTCACACAGATACTTTACACTGCCCCCACTTCGAGGCTTTATTTACACTCACACAGATACTTTACACGAACCCCCTTCGATCGAGGCTTTATTTGCACTCACACAGATACTTTACACTGCCCCCACTTCGAGGCTTTATTTACACTCACACAGATACTTTACACGAACCCCCTTCGATCGAGGCTTTATTTGCACTCACACAGATACTTTACACTGCCCCCACTTCGAGGCTTTATTTGCACTCACACAGATACTTTACACTGCCCCCACTTCGAGGCTTTATTTACACTCACACAGATACTTTACACGAACCCCCTTCGATCGAGGCTTTATTTGCACTCACACAGATACTTTACACGAACCCCCTTCGATCGAGGCTTTATTTGCACTCACACAGATACTTTACACTGCCCCCACTTCGAGGCTTTATTTACACTCACACAGATACTTTACACGAACCCCCTTCGATCGAGGCTTTATTTGCACTCACACAGATACTTTACACTGCCCCCACTTCGAGGCTTTATTTGCACTCACACACATACTTTATACTGCCCCCACTTCGAGGCTTTATTTGCACTCACACAGATACTTTACACGAACCCCCTTCGATCGAGGCTTTATTTGCACTCACACAGATACTTTACACTGCCCCCACTTCGAGGCTTTATTTGCACTCACACAGATACTTTACACTGCCCCCACTTCGAGGCTTTATTTACACTCACACAGATACTTTACACTGCCCCCACTTCGAGGCTTTATTTGCACTCACACAGATACTTTACACTGCCCCCACTTCGAGGCTTTATTTGCACTCACACAGATACTTTACACTGCCCCCACTTCGAGGCTTTATTTACACTCACACAGATACTTTACACTGCCCCCACTTCGAGGCTCTATTTGCACTCACACAGATACTTTACACTGCCCCCACTTCGAGGCTTTATTTGCACTCACACAGATACTTTACACTGCCCCCACTTCGAGGCTTTATTTGCACTCACACAGATACTTTACACTGCCCCCACTTCGAGGCTTTATTTGCACTCACACAGATACTTTACACTGCCCCCACTTCGAGGCTTTATTTACACTCACACAGATACTTTACACTGCCCCCACTTCGAGGCTCTATTTGCACTCACACAGATACTTTACACTGCCCCCACTTCGAGGCTTTATTTACACTCACACAGATAATTTACACTGCCCCCACTTCGAGGCTTTATTTACACTCACACAGATACTTTACACGAACCCCCTTCGATCGAGGCTTTATTTGCACTCACACAGATACTTTACACTGCCCCCACTTCGAGGCTTTATTTGCACTCACACAGATACTTTATACTGCCCCCACTTCGAGGCTTTATTTACACTCACACAGATACTTTACACGAACCCCCTTCGATCGAGGCTTTATTTGCACTCACACAGATACTTTACACTGCCCCCACTTCGAGGCTTTATTTACACTCACACAGATACTTTACACGAACCCCCTTCGATCGAGGCTTTATTTGCACTCACACAGATACTTTACACGAACCCCCTTCGATCGAGGCTTTATTTGCACTCACACAGATACTTTATACTGCCCCCACTTCGAGGCTTTATTTGCACTCACACAGATACTTTACACTGCCCCCACTTCGAGGTTTTATTTGCACTCACACAGATACTTTACACTGCCCCCACTTCGAGGCTTTATTTACACTCACACAGATACTTTACACTGCCCCCACTTCGAGGCTTTATTTGCACTCACACAGATACTTTACACGAACCCCCTTCGATCGAGGCTTTATTTGCACTCACACAGATACTTTACACTGCCCCCACTTCGAGGCTTTATTTGCACTCACACAGATACTTTACACTGCCCCCACTTCGAGGTTTTATTTACACTCACACAGATACTTTACACTGCCCCCACTTCGAGGTTTTATTTGCACTCACACAGATACTTTACACTGCCCCCACTTCGAGGCTTTATTTACACTCACACAGAAACTTTACACTGCCCCCACTTCGAGGCTTTATTTGCACTCACACAGATACTTTACACTGCCCCCACTTCGAGGTTTTATTTACACTCACACAGATACTTTACACTGCCCCCACTTCGAGGTTTTATTTACACTCACACAGATACTTTACACTGCCCCCACTTCGAGGCTTTATTTGCACTCACACAGATACTTTACACTGCCCCCACTTCGAGGCTTTATTTACACTCACACAGATACTTTACACTGCCCCCACTTCGAGGCTTTATTTGCACTCACACAGATACTTTACACTGCCCCCACTTCGAGGCTTTATTTGCACTCACACAGATACTTTACACTGCCCCCACTTCGAGGCTTTATTTGCACTCACACAGATACTTTACACTGCCCCCACTTCGTGGCTTTATTTGCACTCACACAGATACTTTACACTGCCCCCACTTCGAGGTTTTATTTACACTCACACAGATACTTTACACTGCCCCCACTTCGAGGTTTTATTTGCACTCACACAGATACTTTACACTGCCCCCACTTCGAGGCTTTATTTACACTCACACAGATACTTTACACTGCCCCCACTTCGAGGCTTTATTTGCACTCACACAGATACTTTACACTGCCCCCACTTCGAGGCTTTATTTGCACTCACACAGATACTTTACACTGCCCCCACTTCGAGGCTTTATTTGCACTCACACAGATACTTTACACTGCCCCCACTTCGTGGCTTTATTTGCACTCACACAGATACTTTACACTGCCCCCACTTCGAGGCTTTATTTGCACTCACACAGATACTTTATACTGCCCCCACTTCGAGGCTTTATTTGCACTCACACAGATACTTTACACTGCCCCACTTCGAGACTTTATTTGCACTCACACAGATACTTTACACTGCCCCCACTTCGAGGCTTTATTTACACTCACACAGATACTTTACACTGCCCCCACTTCGAGGCTTTATTTGCACTCACACAGATACTTTACACGAACCCCCTTCGATCGAGGTTTTATTTACACTCACACAGATACTTTACACGAACCCCCTTCGATCGAGGCTTTATTTGCACTCACACAGATACTTTACACTGCCCCCACTTCGAGGCTTTATTTACACTCACACAGATACTTTACACTGCCCCCACTTCGAGGCTTTATTTACACTCACACAGATACTTTACACGAACCCCCTTCGATCGAGGCTTTATTTGCACTCACACAGATACTTTACACTGCCCCACTTCGAGACTTTATTTGCACTCACACAGATACTTTACACTGCCCCCACTTCGAGGCTTTATTTACACTCACACAGATACTTTACACTGCCCCCACTTCGAGGCTTTATTTACACTCACACAGATACTTTACACGAACCCCCTTCGATCGAGGCTTTATTTGCACTCACACAGATACTTTACACTGCCCCCACTTCGAGGCTTTATTTGCACTCACACAGATACTTTACACTGCCCCCACTTCGAGGCTTTATTTGCACTCACACAGATACTTTACACTGCCCCCACTTCGAGGCTTTATTTGCACTCACACAGATACTTTATACTGCCCCCACTTCGAGGCTTTATTTGCACTCACACAGATACTTTACACTGCCCCCACTTCGAGACTTTATTTACACTCACACAGATACTTTACACGAACCCCCTTCGATCGAGGTTTTATTTACACTCACACAGATACTTTACACTGCCCCCACTTCGAGGCTTTATTTACACTCACACAGATACTTTACACTGCCCCCACTTCGAGGCTTTATTTGCACTCACACAGATACTTTACACGAACCCCCTTCGATCGAGGTTTTATTTACACTCACACAGATACTTTACACTGCCCCCACTTCGAGGCTTTATTTGCACTCACACAGATACTTTACACTGCCCCCACTTCGAGGCTTTATTTACACTCACACAGATACTTTACACGAACCCCCTTCGATCGAGGTTTTATTTACACTCACACAGATACTTTACACTGCCCCCACTTCGTGGCTTTATTTGCACTCACACAGATACTTTATACTGCCCCCACTTCGAGGCTTTATTTGCACTCACACAGATACTTTACACGAACCCCCTTCGATCGAGGTTTTATTTACACTCACACAGATACTTTACACTGCCCCCACTTCGAGGCTTTATTTGCACTCACACAGATACTTTACACTGCCCCCACTTCGAGGCTTTATTTACACTCACACAGATACTTTACACGAACCCCCTTCGATCGAGGTTTTATTTACACTCACACAGATACTTTACACTGCCCCCACTTCGTGGCTTTATTTGCACTCACACAGATACTTTACACTGCCCCCACTTCGAGGCTTTATTTGCACTCACACAGATACTTTACACTGCCCCCACTTCGAGGCTTTATTTGCACTCACACAGATACTTTACACTGCCCCCACTTCGAGGCTTTATTTACACTCACACAGATACTTTCCCTTTCCCCACTTCGAGGCTTTATTTGCACTCACACAGATACTTTCCCTTTCCCCACTTCGAGGCTTTATTTGCACTCACACAGATACTTTACACTGCCCCCACTTCGAGGCTTTATTTGCACTCACACAGATACTTTACACTGCCCCCACTTCGAGGCTTTATTTGCACTCACACAGATACTTTACACTGCCCCCACTTCGAGGTTTTATTTGCACTCACACAGATACTTTACACTGCCCCCACTTCGAGGTTTTATTTACACTCACACAGATACTTTACACTGCCCCCACTTCGAGGCTTTATTTGCACTCACACAGATACTTTACACTGCCCCCACTTCGAGGCTTTATTTGCACTCACACAGATACTTTACACTGCCCCCACTTCGAGGCTTTATTTGCACTCACACAGATACTTTACACGAACCCCCTTCGATCGAGGTTTTATTTACACTCACACAGATACTTTACACTGCCCCCACTTCGAGGCTTTATTTGCACTCACACAGATACTTTACACTGCCCCCACTTCGTGGCTTTATTTGCACTCACACAGATACTTTACACTGCCCCCACTTCGAGGCTTTATTTACACTCACACAGATACTTTACACGAACCCCCTTCGATCGAGGTTTTATTTACACTCACACAGATACTTTACACTGCCCCCACTTCGTGGCTTTATTTGCACTCACACAGATACTTTATACTGCCCCCCCTTCGTGGCTTTATTTGCACTCACACAGATACTTTACACTGCCCCCACTTCGAGGCTTTATTTGCACTCACACAGATACTTTACACTGCCCCCACTTCGAGGCTTTATTTACACTCACACAGATACTTTACACTGCCCCCACTTCGTGGCTTTATTTGCACTCACACAGATACTTTATACTGCCCCCCCTTCGTGGCTTTATTTGCACTCACACAGATACTTTACACTGCCCCCACTTCGAGGCTTTATTTGCACTCACACAGATACTTTACACTGCCCCCACTTCGTGGCTTTATTTGCACTCACACAGATACTTTATAATGCCCCCCCTTCGTGGCTTTATTTGCACTCACACAGATACTTTACACTGCCCCCACTTCGAGACTTTATTTGCACTCACACAGATACTTTACACTGCCCCCACTTCGAGGCTTTATTTGCACTCACACAGATACTTTACACTGCCCCCACTTCGAGGCTTTATTTACACTCACACAGATACTTTACACTGCCCCCACTTCGTGGCTTTATTTGCACTCACACAGATACTTTATACTGCCCCCCCTTCGTGGCTTTATTTGCACTCACACAGATACTTTACACTGCCCCCACTTCGAGGCTTTATTTGCACTCACACAGATACTTTACACTGCCCCCACTTCGTGGCTTTATTTGCACTCACACAGATACTTTATACTGCCCCCCCTTCGTGGCTTTATTTGCACTCACACAGATACTTTACACTGCCCCCACTTCGAGACTTTATTTGCACTCACACAGATACTTTACACTGCCCCCACTTCGAGGCTTTATTTGCACTCACACAGATACTTTACACTGCCCCCACTTCGAGGCTTTATTTGCACTCACACAGATACTTTACACGAACCCCCTTCGATCGAGGCTTTATTTGCACTCACACAGATACTTTACACTGCCCCCACTTCGTGGCTTTATTTGCACTCACACAGATACTTTACACTGCCCCCCCTTCGAGGCTTTATTTGCACTCACACAGATACTTTACACGAACCCCCTTCGAGGCTTTATTTGCACTCACACAGATACTTTATACTGCCCCCACTTCGAGGCTTTATTTGCACTCACACAGATACTTTACACGAACCCCCTTCGATCGAGGTTTTATTTGCACTCACACAGATACTTTATACTGCCCCCACTTCGAGGCTTTATTTGCACTCACACAGATACTTTACACTGCCCCCACTTCGAGGCTTTATTTGCACTCACACAGATACTTTACACTGCCCCCACTTCGAGGCTTTATTTGCACTCACACAGATACTTTACACTGCCCCCACTTCGAGGCTTTATTTGCACTCACACAGATACTTTACACTGCCCCCACTTCGAGGCTTTATTTGCACTCACACAGATACTTTATACTGCCCCCACTTCGAGGCTTTATTTGCACTCACACAGATACTTTACACTGCCCCCACTTCGAGGCTTTATTTGCACTCACACAGATACTTTACACTGCCCCCACTTCGAGGCTTTATTTGCACTCACACAGATACTTTACACTGCCCCCACTTCGAGGCTTTATTTGCACTCACACAGATACTTTACACTGCCCCCACTTCGAGGCTTTATTTGCACTCACACAGATACTTTACACTGCCCCCACTTCGAGGCTTTATTTGCACTCACACAGATACTTTACACTGCCCCCACTTCGAGGCTTTATTTGCACTCACACAGATACTTTACACGAACCCCCTTCGAGGCTTTATTTGCACTCACACAGATACTTTATACTGCCCCCACTTCGAGGCTTTATTTGCACTCACACAGATACTTTACACGAACCCCCTTCGATCGAGGTTTTATTTGCACTCACACAGATACTTTATACTGCCCCCACTTCGAGGCTTTATTTGCACTCACACAGATACTTTACACGAACCCCCTTCGAGGCTTTATTTGCACTCACACAGATACTTTATACTGCCCCCACTTCGAGGCTTTATTTGCACTCACACAGATACTTTACACGAACCCCCTTCGAGGCTTTATTTGCACTCACACAGATACTTTACACTGCCCCCACTTCGAGGCTTTATTTGCACTCACACAGATACTTTATACTGCCCCCACTTCGAGGCTTTATTTGCACTCACACAGATACTTTACACGAACCCCCTTCGATCGAGGTTTTATTTGCACTCACACAGATACTTTATACTGCCCCCACTTCGAGGCTTTATTTACACTCACACAGATACTTTACACTGCCCCCACTTCGAGGCTCTATTTGCACTCACACAGATACTTTACACGAACCCCCTTCGAGGCTTTATTTGCACTCACACAGATACTTTACACTGCCCCCACTTCGAGGCTTTATTTACACTCACACAGATACTTTACACTGCCCCCACTTCGAGGCTTTATTTGCACTCACACAGATACTTTACACTGCCCCCACTTCGAGGCTTTATTTGCACTCACACAGATACTTTACACTGCCCCCCCTTCGTGGCTTTATTTACACTCACACAGATACTTTACACGAACCCCCTTCGATCGAGGTTTTATTTGCACTCACACAGATACTTTACACGAACCCCCTTCGATCGAGGTTTTATTTGCACTCACACAGATACTTTACACTGCCCCCACTTCGAGGCTTTATTTGCACTCACACAGATACTTTACACTGCCCCCACTTCGAGGCTTTATTTGCACTCACACAGATACTTTACACGAACCCCCTTCGATCGAGGTTTTATTTGCACTCACACAGATACTTTACACGAACCCCCTTCGATCGAGGTTTTATTTGCACTCACACAGATACTTTACACTGCCCCCACTTCGAGGCTTTATTTGCACTCACACAGATACTTTACACTGCCCCCACTTCGAGGCTTTATTTGCACTCACACAGATACTTTACACGAACCCCCTTCGATCGAGGTTTTATTTGCACTCACACAGATACTTTATACTGCCCCCACTTCGAGGCTTTATTTACACTCACACAGATACTTTACACTGCCCCCACTTCGAGGCTTTATTTACACTCACACAGATACTTTATACTGCCCCCACTTCGAGGCTTTATTTACACTCACACAGATACTTTATACTGCCCCCACTTCGAGGCTTTATTTACACTCACACAGATACTTTACACTGCCCCCACTTCGAGGCTTTATTTACACTCACACATATACTTTACACTGCCCCCACTTCGAGGCTTTATTTACACTCACACAGATACTTTACACTGCCCCCACTTCGAGGCTTTATTTGCACTCACACAGATACTTTACACGAACCCCCTTCGAGGCTTTATTTGCACTCACACAGATACTTTACACTGCCCCCACTTCGAGGCTTTATTTGCACTCACACAGATACTTTACACGAACCCCCTTCGATCGAGGTTTTATTTGCACTCACACAGATACTTTACACGAACCCCCTTCGATCGAGGTTTTATTTGCACTCACACAGATACTTTACACTGCCCCCACTTCGAGGCTTTATTTACACTCACACAGATACTTTACACTGCCCCCACTTCGAGGCTTTATTTGCACTCACACAGATACTTTACACTGCCCCCACTTCGAGGCTTTATTTGCACTCACACAGATACTTTACACGAACCCCCTTCGAGGCTTTATTTGCACTCACACAGATACTTTACACTGCCCCCACTTCGAGGCTTTATTTGCACTCACACAGATACTTTATACTGCCCCCACTTCGAGGCTTTATTTGCACTCACACAGATACTTTACACGAACCCCCTTCGAGGCTTTATTTGCACTCACACAGATACTTTACACTGCCCCCACTTCGAGGCTTTATTTGCACTCACACAGATACTTTATACTGCCCCCACTTCGAGGCTTTATTTGCACTCACACAGATACTTTACACTGTCCCCACTTCGAGGCTTTATTTACACTCACACAGATACTTTACACTGTCCCCACTTCGAGGCTTTATTTACACTCACACAGATACTTTACACTGCCCCCACTTCGAGGCTCTATTTGCACTCACACAGATACTTTACACGAACCCCCTTCGAGGCTTTATTTGCACTCACACAGATACTTTACACTGCCCCCACTTCGAGACTTTATTTGCACTCACACAGATACTTTACACGAACCCCCTTCGAGGCTTTATTTGCACTCACACAGATACTTTACACTGCCCCCACTTCGAGACTTTATTTGCACTCACACAGATACTTTACACGAACCCCCTTCGAGGCTTTATTTGCACTCACACAGATACTTTACACTGCCCCCACTTCGAGACTTTATTTGCACTCACACAGATACTTTACACGAACCCCCTTCGAGGCTTTATTTGCACTCACACAGATACTTTACACTGCCCCCACTTCGAGGCTTTATTTGCACTCACACAGATACTTTATACTGCCCCCACTTCGAGGCTTTATTTGCACTCACACAGATACTTTACACGAACCCCCTTCGAGGCTTTATTTGCACTCACACAGATACTTTACACTGCCCCACTTCGAGGCTTTATTTGCACTCACACAGATACTTTACACTGCCCCCACTTCGAGGCTTTATTTGCACTCACACAGATACTTTACACTGCCCCCACTTCGAGGCTTTATTTGCACTCACACAGATACTTTATACTGCCCCCACTTCGAGGCTTTATTTGCACTCACACAGATACTTTACACGAACCCCCTTCGAGGCTTTATTTGCACTCACACAGATACTTTACACTGCCCCACTTCGAGGCTTTATTTGCACTCACACAGATACTTTACACGAACCCACTTCGAGGCTTTATTTGCACTCACACAGATACTTTATACTGCCCCCACTTCGAGGCTTTATTTGCACTCACACAGATACTTTACACGAACCCCCTTCGAGGCTTTATTTGCACTCACACAGATACTTTATACTGCCCCCACTTCGAGGCTTTATTTGCACTCACACAGATACTTTACACTGCCCCACTTCGAGGCTTTATTTGCACTCACACAGATACTTTACACTGCCCCACTTCGAGGCTTTATTTGCACTCACACAGATACTTTACACTGCCCCCACTTCGAGGCTTTATTTGCACTCACACAGATACTTTACACTGCCCCCACTTCGAGGCTTTATTTGCACTCACACAGATACTTTACACTGCCCCCACTTCGAGGCTTTATTTGCACTCACACAGATACTTTACACTGCCCCCACTTCGAGGCTTTATTTGCACTCACACAGATACTTTACACGAACCCACTTCGAGGCTTTATTTGCACTCACACAGATACTTTATACTGCCCCCACTTCGAGGCTTTATTTGCACTCACACAGATACTTTACACTGCCCCACTTCGAGGCTTTATTTGCACTCACACAGATACTTTACACTGCCCCCACTTCGAGGCTTTATTTGCACTCACACAGATACTTTACACTGCCCCCACTTCGAGGCTTTATTTGCACTCACACAGATACTTTATACTGCCCCCACTTCGAGGCTTTATTTGCACTCACACAGATACTTTACACGAACCCCCTTCGAGGCTTTATTTGCACTCACACAGATACTTTACACTGCCCCACTTCGAGGCTATATTTGCACTCACACAGATACTTTACACGAACCCACTTCGAGGCTTTATTTGCACTCACACAGATACTTTATACTGCCCCCACTTCGAGGCTTTATTTGCACTCACACAGATACTTTACACGAACCCCCTTCGATCGAGGTTTTATTTGCACTCACACAGATACTTTATACTGCCCCCACTTCGAGGCTTTATTTACACTCACACAGATACTTTACACTGCCCCCACTTCGAGGCTCTATTTGCACTCACACAGATACTTTACACGAACCCCCTTCGAGGCTTTATTTGCACTCACACAGATACTTTACACTGCCCCCACTTCGAGGCTTTATTTGCACTCACACAGATACTTTACACGAACCCCCTTCGATCGAGGTTTTATTTGCACTCACACAGATACTTTACACGAACCCCCTTCGATCGAGGTTTTATTTGCACTCACACAGATACTTTACACTGCCCCCACTTCGAGGCTTTATTTGCACTCACACAGATACTTTACACTGCCCCCACTTCGAGGCTTTATTTGCACTCACACAGATACTTTACACGAACCCCCTTCGATCGAGGTTTTATTTGCACTCACACAGATACTTTATACTGCCCCCACTTCGAGGCTTTATTTACACTCACACAGATACTTTACACTGCCCCCACTTCGAGGCTCTATTTGCACTCACACAGATACTTTACACGAACCCCCTTCGAGGCTTTATTTGCACTCACACAGATACTTTACACTGCCCCCACTTCGAGGCTTTATTTGCACTCACACAGATACTTTACACTGCCCCCACTTCGAGGCTTTATTTGCACTCACACAGATACTTTACACGAACCCCCTTCGAGGCTTTATTTGCACTCACACAGATACTTTACACTGCCCCACTTCGAGACTTTATTTGCACTCACACAGATACTTTACACTGCCCCCACTTCGAGGCTTTATTTGCACTCACACAGATACTTTACACGAACCCCCTTCGAGGCTTTATTTGCACTCACACAGATACTTTACACTGCCCCCACTTCGAGGCTTTATTTGCACTCACACAGATACTTTATACTGCCCCCACTTCGAGGCTTTATTTGCACTCACACAGATACTTTACACGAACCCCCTTCGAGGCTTTATTTGCACTCACACAGATACTTTACACTGCCCCCACTTCGAGGCTTTATTTGCACTCACACAGATACTTTATACTGCCCCCACTTCGAGGCTTTATTTGCACTCACACAGATACTTTACACGAACCCCCTTCGAGGCTTTATTTGCACTCACACAGATACTTTACACGAACCCACTTCGAGGCTTTATTTGCACTCACACAGATACTTTACACTGCCCCACTTCGAGGCTTTATTTGCACTCACACAGATACTTTACACGAACCCACTTCGAGGCTTTATTTGCACTCACACAGATACTTTACACGAACCCACTTCGAGGCTTTATTTGCACTCACACAGATACTTTACACTGCCCCACTTCGAGGCTTTATTTGCACTCACACAGATACTTTACACGAACCCACTTCGAGGCTTTATTTGCACTCACACAGATACTTTACACTGCCCCCACTTCGAGACTTTATTTGCACTCACACAGATACTTTACACGAACCCCCTTCGAGGCTTTATTTGCACTCACACAGATACTTTACACTGCCCCCACTTCGAGACTTTATTTGCACTCACACAGATACTTTACACGAACCCCCTTCGAGGCTTTATTTGCACTCACACAGATACTTTACACTGCCCCCACTTCGAGACTTTATTTGCACTCACACAGATACTTTACACGAACCCCCTTCGAGGCTTTATTTGCACTCACACAGATACTTTATACTGCCCCCACTTCGAGGCTTTATTTGCACTCACACAGATACTTTACACGAACCCCCTTCGAGGCTTTATTTGCACTCACACAGATACTTTACACTGCCCCCACTTCGAGACTTTATTTGCACTCACACAGATACTTTACACGAACCCCCTTCGATCGAGGCTTTATTTGCACTCACACAGATACTTTACACTGCCCCCACTTCGAGGCTCTATTTGCACTCACACAGATACTTTACACGAACCCCCTTCGAGGCTTTATTTGCACTCACACAGATACTTTACACTGCCCCCACTTCGAGGCTTTATTTGCACTCACACAGATACTTTACACTGCCCCCACTTCGAGGCTTTATTTACACTCACACAGATACTTTACACTGCCCCCACTTCGAGGCTCTATTTGCACTCACACAGATACTTTACACGAACCCCCTTCGAGGCTTTATTTACACTCACACAGATACTTTACACTGCCCCCTTCGATCGAGGCTTTATTTGCACTCACACAGATACTTTACACTGCCCCCACTTCGAGGCTTTATTTGCACTCACACAGATACTTTACACTGCCCCCACTTCGAGGCTCTATTTGCACTCACACAGATACTTTACACGAACCCCCTTCGATCGAGGCTTTATTTGCACTCACACAGATACTTTACACTGCCCCCACTTCGAGGCTCTATTTACACTCACACAGATACTTTACACTGCCCCCACTTCGAGGCTTTATTTACACTCACACAGATACTTTACACTGCCCCCACTTCGAGGCTCTATTTGCACTCACACAGATACTTTACACTGCCCCCACTTCGAGGCTTTATTTACACTCACACATATACTTTACACTGCCCCCACTTCGAGGCTTTATTTACACTCACACAGATACTTTATACTGCCCCCACTTCGAGGCTTTATTTACACTCACACATATACTTTACACTGCCCCCACTTCGAGGCTTTATTTACACTCACACAGATACTTTACACTGCCCCCACTTCGAGGCTTTATTTGCACTCACACAGATACTTTACACGAACCCCCTTCGAGGCTTTATTTACACTCACACAGATACTTTACACGAACCCCCTTCGAGGCTTTATTTACACTCACACAGATACTTTACACTGCCCCCACTTCGAGGCTTTATTTGCACTCACACAGATACTTTACACGAACCCCCTTCGAGGCTTTATTTACACTCACACAGATACTTTATACTGCCCCCACTTCGAGGCTTTATTTACACTCACACATATACTTTATACTGCCCCCACTTCGAGGCTTTATTTACACTCACACATATACTTTACACTGCCCCCACTTCGAGGCTTTATTTACACTCACACAGATACTTTACACTGCCCCCACTTCGAGGCTTTATTTGCACTCACACAGATACTTTACACGAACCCCCTTCGAGGCTTTATTTACACTCACACAGATACTTTACACTGCCCCCACTTCGAGGCTTTATTTGCACTCACACAGATACTTTACACGAACCCCCTTCGAGGCTTTATTTACACTCACACAGATACTTTACACTGCCCCCACTTCGAGGCTTTATTTGCACTCACACAGATACTTTACACGAACCCCCTTCGAGGCTTTATTTACACTCACACAGATACTTTATACTGCCCCCACTTCGAGGCTTTATTTACACTCACACAGATACTTTATACTGCCCCCACTTCGAGGCTTTATTTACACTCACACAGATACTTTACACTGCCCCCACTTCGAGGCTTTATTTACACTCACACAGATACTTTACACTGCCCCCACTTCGAGGCTTTATTTGCACTCACACAGATACTTTACACGAACCCCCTTCGAGGCTTTATTTACACTCACACAGATACTTTACACTGCCCCCACTTCGAGGCTTTATTTGCACTCACACAGATACTTTACACGAACCCCCTTCGAGGCTTTATTTACACTCACACAGATACTTTACACTGCCCCCACTTCGAGGCTCTATTTGCACTCACACAGATACTTTACACTGCCCCCACTTCGAGGCTTTATTTGCACTCACACAGATACTTTACACGAACCCCCTTCGATCGAGGCTTTATTTGCACTCACACAGATACTTTACACTGCCCCCACTTCGAGACTTTATTTGCACTCACACAGATACTTTACACTGCCCCCACTTCGAGGCTTTATTTACACTCACACAGATACTTTACACGAACCCCCTTCGAGGCTTTATTTACACTCACACAGATACTTTACACTGCCCCCACTTCGAGGCTCTATTTACACTCACACAGATACTTTATACTGCCCCCACTTCGAGGCTTTATTTACACTCACACAGATACTTTACACTGCCCCCACTTCGAGGCTTTATTTACACTCACACAGATACTTTACACTGCCCCCACTTCGAGGCTCTATTTGCACTCACACAGATACTTTACACGAACCCCCTTCGAGGCTTTATTTACACTCACACAGATACTTTACACTGCCCCCACTTCGAGGCTTTATTTGCACTCACACAACCCCCTTCGAGGCTTTATTTACACTCACACAGATACTTTACACTGCCCCCACTTCGAGGCTTTATTTGCACTCACACAGATACTTTACACTGCCCCCACTTCGAGGCTTTATTTGCACTCACACAGATACTTTACACGAACCCCCTTCGAGGCTTTATTTACACTCACACAGATACTTTACACTGCCCCCACTTCGAGGCTTTATTTGCACTCACACAGATACTTTACACGAACCCCCTTCGATCGAGGCTTTATTTGCACTCACACAGATACTTTACACTGCCCCCACTTCGAGGCTTTATTTACACTCACACAGATACTTTACACTGCCCCCACTTCGAGGCTCTATTTGCACTCACACAGATACTTTACACGAACCCCCTTCGAGGCTTTATTTACACTCACACAGATACTTTACACTGAACCCCCTTCGAGGCTTTATTTACACTCACACAGATACTTTACACTGCCCCCACTTCGAGGCTTTATTTACACTCACACAGATACTTTACACTGCCCCCACTTCGAGGCTTTATTTACACTCACACAGATACTTTACACTGCCCCCACTTCGAGGCTTTATTTGCACTCACACAGATACTTTACACGAACCCCCTTCGATCGAGGCTCTATTTGCACTCACACAGATACTTTACACTGCCCCCACTTCGAGGCTTTATTTACACTCACACAGATACTTTACACTGCCCCCACTTCGAGGCTTTATTTACACTCACACAGATACTTTACACTGCCCCCACTTCGAGGCTTTATTTACACTCACACAGATACTTTACACTGCCCCCACTTCGAGGCTTTATTTACACTCACACAGATACTTTACACTGCCCCCACTTCGAGGCTCTATTTGCACTCACACAGATACTTTACACGAACCCCCTTCGAGGCTTTATTTACACTCACACAGATACTTTACACTGCCCCCACTTCGAGGCTCTATTTGCACTCACACAGATACTTTACACGAACCCCCTTCGATCGAGGCTTTATTTGCACTCACACAGATACTTTACACTGCCCCCACTTCGAGGCTTTATTTGCACTCACACAGATACTTTACACTGCCCCCACTTCGAGGCTTTATTTACACTCACACAGATACTTTACACTGCCCCCACTTCGAGGCTTTATTTGCACTCACACAGATACTTTACACGAACCCCCTTCGATCGAGGCTTTATTTGCACTCACACAGATACTTTACACTGCCCCCACTTCGAGGCTCTATTTACACTCACACAGATACTTTACACTGCCCCCACTTCGAGGCTTTATTTACACTCACACAGATACTTTACACTGCCCCCACTTCGAGGCTTTATTTGCACTCACACAGATACTTTACACTGCCCCCACTTCGAGGCTTTATTTGCACTCACACAGATACTTTACACTGCCCCCACTTCGAGGCTTTATTTGCACTCACACAGATACTTTACACTGCCCCCACTTCGAGGCTTTATTTGCACTCACACAGATACTTTACACTGCCCCCACTTCGAGGCTTTATTTACACTCACACAGATACTTTACACGAACCCCCTTCGATCGAGGCTTTATTTGCACTCACACAGATACTTTACACTGCCCCCACTTCGAGGCTTTATTTGCACTCACACAGATACTTTACACTGCCCCCACTTCGAGGCTTTATTTACACTCACACAGATACTTTACACGAACCCCCTTCGATCGAGGCTTTATTTGCACTCACACAGATACTTTACACTGCCCCCACTTCGAGGCTTTATTTACACTCACACAGATACTTTACACTGCCCCCACTTCGAGGCTTTATTTACACTCACACAGATACTTTACACTGCCCCCACTTCGAGGCTTTATTTGCACTCACACAGATACTTTACACTGCCCCCACTTCGAGGCTTTATTTACACTCACACAGATACTTTACACTGCCCCCACTTCGAGGCTTTATTTGCACTCACACAGATACTTTATACTGCCCCCACTTCGAGGCTTTATTTGCACTCACACAGATACTTTACACTGCCCCCACTTCGAGGCTTTATTTACACTCACACAGATACTTTACACTGCCCCCACTTCGAGGCTTTATTTGCACTCACACAGATACTTTACACTGCCCCCACTTCGAGGCTTTATTTGCACTCACACAGATACTTTACACTGCCCCCACTTCGAGGCTTTATTTACACTCACACAGATACTTTACACTGCCCCCACTTCGAGGCTTTATTTGCACTCACACAGATACTTTACACTGCCCCCACTTCGAGGCTTTATTTGCACTCACACAGATACTTTACACTGCCCCCACTTCGAGGCTTTATTTACACTCACACAGATACTTTACACGAACCCCCTTCGATCGAGGCTTTATTTACACTCACACAGATACTTTACACTGCCCCCACTTCGAGGCTTTATTTGCACTCACACAGATACTTTACACTGCCCCCCTTCGAGGCTTTATTTGCACTCACACAGATACTTTACACGAACCCCCTTCGATCGAGGCTTTATTTACACTCACACAGATACTTTACACTGCCCCCACTTCGAGGCTTTATTTGCACTCACACAGATACTTTACACTGCCCCCACTTCGAGGCTTTATTTACACTCACACAGATACTTTACACGAACCCCCTTCGACAGGTTTTCTTTCGAGGCTTTATTTGCACTCACACAGATACTTTACACTGCCCCCACTTCGAGGCTTTATTTACACTCACACAGATACTTTACACGAACCCCCTTCGATCGAGGCTTTATTTGCACTCACACAGATACTTTACACTGCCCCCACTTCGAGGCTTTATTTGCACTCACACAGATACTTTACACTGCCCCCACTTCGAGGCTTTATTTGCACTCACACAGATACTTTACACGAACCCCCTTCGATCGAGGCTTTATTTGCACTCACACAGATACTTTACACGAACCCCACTTCGATCGAGGCTTTATTTGCACTCACACAGATACTTTACACTGCCCCCACTTCGAGGCTTTATTTGCACTCACACAGATACTTTACACTGCCCCCACTTCGAGGCTTTATTTGCACTCACACAGATACTTTACACTGCCCCCACTTCGAGGCTTTATTTACACTCACACAGATACTTTACACGAACCCCCTTCGATCGAGGCTTTATTTGCACTCACACAGATACTTTACACTGCCCCCACTTCGAGGCTTTATTTGCACTCACACAGATACTTTACACTGCCCCCACTTCGAGGCTTTATTTGCACTCACACAGATACTTTACACGAACCCCCTTCGATCGAGGCTTTATTTGCACTCACACAGATACTTTACACTGCCCCCACTTCGAGGCTTTATTTGCACTCACACAGATACTTTACACTGCCCCCACTTCGAGGCTTTATTTGCACTCACACAGATACTTTACACTGCCCCCACTTCGAGGCTTTATTTGCACTCACACAGATACTTTACACTGCCCCCACTTCGAGGCTTTATTTACACTCACACAGATACTTTACACGAACCCCCTTCGATCGAGGCTTTATTTGCACTCACACAGATACTTTACACTGCCCCCACTTCGAGGCTTTATTTACACTCACACAGATACTTTACACGAACCCCCTTCGATCGAGGCTTTATTTGCACTCACACAGATACTTTACACTGCCCCCACTTCGAGGCTTTATTTACACTCACACAGATACTTTACACGAACCCCCTTCGATCGAGGCTTTATTTGCACTCACACAGATACTTTACACTGCCCCCACTTCGAGGCTTTATTTGCACTCACACAGATACTTTACACGAACCCCCTTCGATCGAGGCTTTATTTGCACTCACACAGATACTTTACACTGCCCCCACTTCGAGGCTTTATTTACACTCACACAGATACTTTACACGAACCCCCTTCGATCGAGGCTTTATTTGCACTCACACAGATACTTTACACTGCCCCCACTTCGAGGCTTTATTTACACTCACACAGATACTTTACACGAACCCCCTTCGATCGAGGCTTTATTTGCACTCACACAGATACTTTACACTGCCCCCACTTCGAGGCTTTATTTGCACTCACACAGATACTTTACACGAACCCCCTTCGATCGAGGCTTTATTTGCACTCACACAGATACTTTACACTGCCCCCACTTCGAGGCTTTATTTGCACTCACACAGATACTTTACACGAACCCCCTTCGATCGAGGCTTTATTTGCACTCACACAGATACTTTACACGAACCCCCTTCGATCGAGGCTTTATTTGCACTCACACAGATACTTTACACTGCCCCCACTTCGAGGCTTTATTTGCACTCACACAGATACTTTACACGAACCCCCTTCGATCGAGGCTTTATTTGCACTCACACAGATACTTTACACTGCCCCCACTTCGAGGCTTTATTTACACTCACACAGATACTTTACACGAACCCCCTTCGATCGAGGCTTTATTTGCACTCACACAGATACTTTACACTGCCCCCACTTCGAGGCTTTATTTACACTCACACAGATACTTTACACGAACCCCCTTCGATCGAGGCTTTATTTGCACTCACACAGATACTTTACACTGCCCCCACTTCGAGGCTTTATTTGCACTCACACAGATACTTTACACTGCCCCCACTTCGAGGCTTTATTTACACTCACACAGATACTTTACACTGCCCCCACTTCGAGGCTTTATTTGCACTCACACAGATACTTTACACTGCCCCCACTTCGAGGCTTTATTTACACTCACACAGATACTTTACACGAACCCCCTTCGATCGAGGCTTTATTTGCACTCACACAGATACTTTACACTGCCCCCACTTCGAGGCTTTATTTACACTCACACAGATACTTTACACGAACCCCCTTCGATCGAGGCTTTATTTGCACTCACACAGATACTTTACACTGCCCCCACTTCGAGGCTTTATTTGCACTCACACAGATACTTTACACGAACCCCCTTCGATCGAGGCTTTATTTGCACTCACACAGATACTTTACACTGCCCCCACTTCGAGGCTTTATTTGCACTCACACAGATACTTTACACTGCCCCCACTTCGAGGCTTTATTTACACTCACACAGATACTTTACACTGCCCCCACTTCGAGGCTTTATTTGCACTCACACAGATACTTTACACTGCCCCCACTTCGAGGCTTTATTTACACTCACACAGATACTTTACACGAACCCCCTTCGATCGAGGCTTTATTTGCACTCACACAGATACTTTACACTGCCCCCACTTCGAGGCTTTATTTGCACTCACACAGATACTTTACACTGCCCCCACTTCGAGGCTTTATTTACACTCACACAGATACTTTACACGAACCCCCTTCGATCGAGGCTTTATTTGCACTCACACAGATACTTTACACTGCCCCCACTTCGAGGCTTTATTTGCACTCACACAGATACTTTACACTGCCCCCACTTCGAGGCTTTATTTGCACTCACACAGATACTTTACACGAACCCCCTTCGATCGAGGCTTTATTTGCACTCACACAGATACTTTACACTGCCCCCACTTCGAGGCTTTATTTGCACTCACACAGATACTTTACACTGCCCCCACTTCGAGGCTTTATTTGCACTCACACAGATACTTTACACTGCCCCCACTTCGAGGCTTTATTTGCACTCACACAGATACTTTACACGACCCCCTTCGAGGCTTTATTTGCACTCACACAGATACTTTACACGAACCCCCTTCGATCGAGGCTTTATTTGCACTCACACAGATACTTTACACTGCCCCCACTTCGAGGCTTTATTTGCACTCACACAGATACTTTACACTGCCCCCACTTCGAGGCTTTATTTGCACTCACACAGATACTTTACACTGCCCCCACTTCGAGGCTTTATTTACACTCACACAGATACTTTACACTGCCCCCACTTCGAGGCTTTATTTACACTCACACAGATACTTTACACTGCCCCCACTTCGAGGCTTTATTTGCACTCACACAGATACTTTACACTGCCCCCACTTCGAGGCTTTATTTGCACTCACACAGATACTTTACACTGCCCCCACTTCGAGGCTTTATTTGCACTCACACAGATACTTTACACTGCCCCCACTTCGAGGCTTTATTTGCACTCACACAGATACTTTACACTGCCCCCACTTCGAGGCTTTATTTGCACTCACACAGATACTTTACACGAACCCCCTTCGATCGAGGCTTTATTTGCACTCACACAGATACTTTACACTGCCCCCACTTCGAGGCTTTATTTACACTCACACAGATACTTTACACTGCCCCCACTTCGAGGCTTTATTTGCACTCACACAGATACTTTACACTGCCCCCACTTCGAGGCTTTATTTACACTCACACAGATACTTTACACGAACCCCCTTCGAGGCTTTATTTGCACTCACACAGATACTTTACACGAACCCCCTTCGATCGAGGCTTTATTTGCACTCACACAGATACTTTACACTGCCCCCACTTCGAGGCTTTATTTGCACTCACACAGATACTTTACACTGCCCCCACTTCGAGGCTTTATTTGCACTCACACAGATACTTTACACGAACCCCCTTCGATCGAGGCTTTATTTGCACTCACACAGATACTTTACACTGCCCCCACTTCGAGGCTTTATTTACACTCACACAGATACTTTACACTGCCCCCACTTCGAGGCTTTATTTACACTCACACAGATACTTTACACGAACCCCCTTCGATCGAGGCTTTATTTGCACTCACACAGATACTTTACACTGCCCCCACTTCGAGGCTTTATTTACACTCACACAGATACTTTACACGAACCCCCTTCGATCGAGGCTTTATTTGCACTCACACAGATACTTTACACTGCCCCCACTTCGAGGCTTTATTTGCACTCACACAGATACTTTACACTGCCCCCACTTCGAGGCTTTATTTGCACTCACACAGATACTTTACACGAACCCCCTTCGATCGAGGCTTTATTTACACTCACACAGATACTTTACATTGCCCCCACTTCGAGGCTTTATTTGCACTCACACAGATACTTTACACTGCCCCCACTTCGAGGCTTTATTTGCACTCACACAGATACTTTACACGAACCCCCTTCGAGGCTTTATTTGCACTCACACAGATACTTTACACTGCCCCCACTTCGTGGCTTTATTTGCACTCACACAGATACTTTACACTGCCCCCACTTCGAGGCTTTATTTGCACTCACACAGATACTTTACACTGCCCCCACTTCGTGGCTTTATTTGCACTCACACAGATACTTTACACTGCCCCCACTTCGAGGCTTTATTTGCACTCACACAGATACTTTACACTGCCCCCACTTCGAGGCTTTATTTGCACTCACACAGATACTTTACACTGCCCCCACTTCGAGGCTTTATTTGCACTCACACAGATACTTTACACTGCCCCCCCTTCGTGGCTTTATTTACACTCACACAGATACTTTACACGAACCCCCTTCGATCGAGGCTTTATTTACACTCACACAGATACTTTACATTGCCCCCACTTCGAGGCTTTATTTGCACTCACACAGATACTTTACACTGCCCAAACTTCGAGACTTTATTTACACTCACACAGATACTTTACACGAACCCCCTTCGAGGCTTTATTTGCACTCACACAGATACTTTACACTGCCCCCACTTCGTGGCTTTATTTGCACTCACACAGATACTTTACACTGCCCCCACTTCGAGGCTTTATTTGCACTCACACAGATACTTTACACTGCCCCCACTTCGAGGCTTTATTTGCACTCACACAGATACTTTACACTGCCCCCACTTCGAGGCTTTATTTGCACTCACACAGATACTTTACACTGCCCCCACTTCGAGGCTTTATTTGCACTCACACAGATACTTTACACTGCCCCCACTTCGAGGCTTTATTTGCACTCACACATATACTTTACACTGCCCCCACTTCGAGGCTTTATTTGCACTCACACAGATACTTTACACTGCCCCCACTTCGAGGCTTTATTTGCACTCACACAGATACTTTACACTGCCCCCACTTCGAGGCTTTATTTGCACTCACACAGATACTTTACACTGCCCCCACTTCGAGGCTTTATTTGCACTCACACAGATACTTTACACTGCCCCCACTTCGAGGCTTTATTTGCACTCACACAGATACTTTACACTGCCCCCACTTCGAGGCTTTATTTGCACTCACACAGTTACTTTACACGAACCCCCTTCGATCGAGGCTTTATTTGCACTCACACAGATACTTTACACTGCCCCCACTTCGTGGCTTTATTTGCACTCACACAGATACTTTACACTGCCCCCACTTCGAGGCTTTATTTGCACTCACACAGATACTTTACACTGCCCCCACTTCGAGGCTTTATTTGCACTCACACAGATACTTTACACTGCCCCCACTTCGAGGCTTTATTTGCACTCACACAGTTACTTTACACGAACCCCCTTCGATCGAGGCTTTATTTACACTCACACAGATACTTTACATTGCCCCCACTTCGAGGCTTTATTTGCACTCACACAGATACTTTACATTGCCCCCACTTCGAGGCTTTATTTGCACTCACACAGACACTTTACACTGCCCCCACTTCGAGGCTCTATTTGCACTCACACAGATACTTTACACTGCCCCCACTTCGAGGCTCTATTTGCACTCACACAGATACTTTACACGAACCCCCTTCGATCGAGGCTTTATTTGCACTCACACAGATACTTTACACTGCCCCCACTTCGAGGCTCTATTTGCACTCACACAGATACTTTACACGAACCCCCTTCGATCGAGGTTTTATTTGCACTCACACAGATACTTTACACTGCCCCCACTTCGAGGCTCTATTTGCACTCACACAGATACTTTACACGAACCCCCTTCGATCGAGGCTTTATTTGCACTCACACAGATACTTTACACTGCCCCCACTTCGAGGCTCTATTTGCACTCACACAGATACTTTACACGAACCCCCTTCGATCGAGGTTTTATTTGCACTCACACAGATACTTTACATTGCCCCCACTTCGAGGCTTTATTTGCACTCACACAGACACTTTACACTGCCCCCACTTCGAGGCTTTATTTACACTCACACAGATACTTTACACTGTCCCCACTTCGAGGCTTTATTTGCACTCACACAGATACTTTACACGAACCCCCTTCGATCGAGGTTTTATTTGCACTCACACAGATACTTTACACTGCCCCCACTTCGACGCTTTATTTGCACTCACACAGATACTTTACACTGCCCCCACTTCGAGGCTTTATTTACACTCACACAGATACTTTACACTGCCCCCACTTCGAGGCTTTATTTACACTCACACAGATACTTTATACTGCCCCCACTTCGAGGCTTTATTTACACTCACACAGATACTTTACACTGCCCCCACTTCGAGGCTTTATTTGCACTCACACAGATACTTTACACGAACCCCCTTCGAGGCTTTATTTGCACTCACACAGATACTTTACACTGCCCCCACTTCGTGGCTTTATTTGCACTCACACAGATACTTTACACTGCCCCCACTTCGAGGTTTTATTTACACTCACACAGATATCCTACACTGCCCCCACTTCGAGGCTTTATTTGCACTCACACAGATACTTTACACGAACCCCCTTCGATCGAGGTTTTATTTACACTCACACAGATACTTTACACTGCCCCCACTTCGAGGCTTTATTTGCACTCACACAGATATCCTACACTGCCCCCACTTCGAGGCTTTATTTGCACTCACACAGATACTTTACACTGCCCAAACTTCGAGGCTTTATTTGCACTCACACAGATACTTTACACGAACCCCCTTCGATCGAGGTTTTATTTACACTCACACAGATACTTTACACTGCCCCCACTTCGAGGCTTTATTTGCACTCACACAGATACTTTACACTGCCCCCACTTCGAGGCTTTATTTGCACTCACACAGATACTTTACACTGCCCAAACTTCGAGGCTTTATTTACACTCACACAGATACTTTACACGAACCCCCTTCGATCGAGGTTTTATTTACACTCACACAGATACTTTACACTGCCCCCACTTCGAGGCTTTATTTGCACTCACACAGATACTTTATACTGCCCCCACTTCGAGGCTTTATTTACACTCACACAGATACTTTACACTGCCCCCACTTCGAGGCTTTATTTGCACTCACACAGATATCCTACACTGCCCCCACTTCGAGGCTTTATTTGCACTCACACAGATACTTTACACTGCCCCCACTTCGAGGCTCTATTTGCACTCACACAGATACTTTACACTGCCCCCACTTCGTGGCTTTATTTGCACTCACACAGATACTTTACACTGTCCCCACTTCGAGGCTTTATTTGCACTCACACAGATACTTTACACGAACCCCCTTCGATCGAGGCTTTATTTGCACTCACACAGATACTTTACACTGCCCCCACTTCGAGGCTTTATTTACACTCACACAGATACTTTACACGAACCCCCTTCGATCGAGGCTTTATTTGCACTCACACAGATACTTTACACTGCCCCCACTTCGAGGCTTTATTTGCACTCACACAGATACTTTATACTGCCCCCACTTCGAGGCTTTATTTGCACTCACACAGATACTTTACACTGCCCCCACTTCGTGGCTTTATTTGCACTCACACAGATACTTTACACTGCCACCACTTCGTGGCTTTATTTGCACTCACACAGATACTTTACACTGCCCCCACTTCGAGGCTTTATTTACACTCACACAGATACTTTACACGAACCCCCTTCGATCGAGGCTTTATTTGCACTCACACAGATACTTTACACTGCCCCCACTTCGAGGCTTTATTTGCACTCACACAGATACTTTACACTGCCCCCACTTCGTGGCTTTATTTGCACTCACACAGATACTTTACACTGTCCCCACTTCGAGGCTTTATTTACACTCACACAGATACTTTACACGAACCCCCTTCGATCGAGGTTTTATTTGCACTCACACAGATACTTTATACTGCCCCTACTTCGAGGCTTTATTTACACTCACACAGATACTTTACACTGCCCCTACTTCGAGGCTTTATTTACACTCACACAGATACTTTACACTGCCCCCACTTCGAGGCTTTATTTACACTCACACAGATACTTTACACTGCCCCCACTTCGAGGCTTTATTTGCACTCACACAGATACTTTACACTGTCCCCACTTCGAGGCTTTATTTACACTCACACAGATACTTTACACGAACCCCCTTCGATCGAGGTTTTATTTGCACTCACACAGATACTTTATACTGCCCCCACTTCGAGGCTTTATTTGCACTCACACAGATACTTTACACGAACCCCCTTCGATCGAGGCTTTATTTACACTCACACAGATACTTTACACGAACCCCCTTCGATCGAGGCTTTATTTACACTCACACAGATACTTTACACGAACCCCCTTCGATCGAGGCTTTATTTGCACTCACACAGATACTTTACACTGCCCCCACTTCGAGGCTTTATTTACACTCACACAGATACTTTACACTGCCCCCACTTCGAGGCTTTATTTACACTCACACAGATACTTTACACGAACCCCCTTCGATCGAGGCTTTATTTGCACTCACACAGATACTTTACACTGCCCCCACTTCGAGGCTTTATTTGCACTCACACAGATACTTTACACGAACCCCCTTCGAGGCTTTATTTGCACTCACACAGATACTTTACACGAACCCCCTTCGATCGAGGTTTTATTTGCACTCACACAGATACTTTACACTGCCCCCACTTCGAGGCTTTATTTACACTCACACAGATACTTTACACGAACCCCCTTCGATCGAGGTTTTATTTGCACTCACACAGATACTTTACACTGCCCCCACTTCGAGGCTTTATTTACACTCACACAGATACTTTACACTGCCCCCACTTCGAGGCTTTATTTGCACTCACACAGATACTTTACACTGCCCCCACTTCGAGGCTTTATTTACACTCACACAGATACTTTACACGAACCCCCTTCGATCGAGGCTTTATTTGCACTCACACAGATACTTTACACTGCCCCCACTTCGAGGCTTTATTTACACTCACACAGATACTTTACACGAACCCCCTTCGATCGAGGTTTTATTTGCACTCACACAGATACTTTACACTGCCCCCACTTCGAGGCTTTATTTACACTCACACAGATACTTTACACTGCCCCCACTTCGAGGCTTTATTTGCACTCACACAGATACTTTACACTGCCCCCACTTCGAGGCTTTATTTACACTCACACAGATACTTTACACGAACCCCCTTCGATCGAGGCTTTATTTGCACTCACACAGATACTTTACACTGCCCCCACTTCGAGGCTTTATTTACACTCACACAGATACTTTACACGAACCCCCTTCGATCGAGGCTTTATTTACACTCACACAGATACTTTACACTGCCCCCACTTCGAGACTTTATTTACACTCACACAGATACTTTACACTGCCCCCACTTCGAGGCTTTATTTACACTCACACAGATACTTTACACTGCCCCCACTTCGAGGCTTTATTTGCACTCACACAGATACTTTACACTGCCCCCACTTCGAGGCTTTATTTGCACTCACACAGATACTTTACACGAACCCCCTTCGATCGAGGCTTTATTTACACTCACACAGATACTTTACACTGCCCCCACTTCGAGGCTTTATTTACACTCACACAGATACTTTACACTGCCCCCACTTCGAGGCTTTATTTGCACTCACACAGATACTTTACACTGCCCCCACTTCGAGGCTTTATTTGCACTCACACAGATACTTTACACGAACCCCCTTCGATCGAGGTTTTATTTGCACTCACACAGATACTTTACACGAACCCCCTTCGATCGAGGTTTTATTTGCACTCACACAGATACTTTACACTGCCCCCACTTCGAGGCTTTATTTACACTCACACAGATACTTTACACGAACCCCCTTCGATCGAGGCTTTATTTACACTCACACAGATACTTTACACGAACCCCCTTCGATCGAGGTTTTATTTGCACTCACACAGATACTTTACACTGCCCCCACTTCGAGGCTTTATTTGCACTCACACAGATACTTTACACTGTACTCACGGCAACGCTTTATTTGCACTCACACAGATACTTTACACGAACCCCCTTCGATCGAGGCTTTATTTGCACTCACACAGATACTTTACACTGCCCCCACTTCGAGGCTTTATTTACACTCACACAGATACTTTACACTGCCCCCACTTCGAGACTTTATTTGCACTCACACAGATACTTTACATTGCCCCCACTTCGAGGCTTTATTTGCACTCACACAGATACTTTACACGAACCCCCTTCGATCGAGGTTTTATTTGCACTCACACAGATACTTTATACTGCCCCCACTTCGAGGCTTTATTTGCACTCACACAGATACTTTACACTGCCCCCACTTCGAGGCTTTATTTACACTCACACAGATACTTTACACGAACCCCCTTCGATCGAGGTTTTATTTACACTCACACAGATACTTTACACTGCCCCCACTTCGAGGCTTTATTTGCACTCACACAGATATCCTACACTGCCCCCACTTCGAGGCTTTATTTGCACTCACACAGATACTTTACACTGCCCAAACTTCGAGGCTTTATTTGCACTCACACAGATACTTTACACTGCCCCCACTTCGAGGCTTTATTTGCACTCACACAGATATCCTACACTGCCCCCACTTCGAGGCTTTATTTGCACTCACACAGATACTTTACACTGCCCAAACTTCGAGGCTTTATTTGCACTCACACAGATACTTTACACTGCCCCCACTTCGAGGCTTTATTTGCACTCACACAGATATCCTACACTGCCCCCACTTCGAGGCTTTATTTGCACTCACACAGATACTTTACACTGCCCCCACTTCGAGGCTTTATTTGCACTCACACAGATACTTTACACGAACCCCCTTCGATCGAGGTTTTATTTACACTCACACAGATACTTTACACTGCCCCCACTTCGAGGCTTTATTTGCACTCACACAGATACTTTACACTGCCCCCACTTCGAGGCTTTATTTGCACTCACACAGATACTTTACACTGCCCAAACTTCGAGGCTTTATTTACACTCACACAGATACTTTACACGAACCCCCTTCGATCGAGGTTTTATTTACACTCACACAGATACTTTACACTGCCCCCACTTCGAGGCTTTATTTGCACTCACACAGATACTTTATACTGCCCCCACTTCGAGGCTTTATTTGCACTCACACAGATATCCTACACTGCCCCCACTTCGAGGCTTTATTTGCACTCACACAGATACTTTACACTGCCCCCACTTCGAGGCTCTATTTGCACTCACACAGATACTTTACACTGCCCCCACTTCGTGGCTTTATTTGCACTCACACAGATACTTTACACTGTCCCCACTTCGAGGCTTTATTTGCACTCACACAGATACTTTACACGAACCCCCTTCGATCGAGGCTTTATTTGCACTCACACAGATACTTTACACTGCCCCCACTTCGAGGCTTTATTTGCACTCACACAGATATCCTACACTGCCCCCACTTCGAGGCTTTATTTGCACTCACACAGATACTTTACACTGCCCAAACTTCGAGGCTTTATTTGCACTCACACAGATACTTTACACTGCCCCCACTTCGAGGTTTTATTTACACTCACACAGATACTTTACACTGCCCCCACTTCGAGGCTTTATTTGCACTCACACAGATACTTTATACTGCCCCCACTTCGAGGCTTTATTTGCACTCACACAGATATCCTACACTGCCCCCACTTCGAGGCTTTATTTGCACTCACACAGATATCCTACACTGCCCCCACTTCGAGGCTTTATTTGCACTCACACAGATACTTTATACTGCCCCCACTTCGAGGCTTTATTTGCACTCACACAGATATCCTACACTGCCCCCACTTCGAGGCTTTATTTGCACTCACACAGATATCCTACACTGCCCCCACTTCGAGGCTTTATTTGCACTCACACAGATATCCTACACTGCCCCCACTTCGAGGCTTTATTTGCACTCACACAGATATCCTACACTGCCCCCACTTCGAGGCTTTATTTGCACTCACACAGATATCCTACACTGCCCCCACTTCGAGGTTTTATTTACACTCACACAGATACTTTACACTGCCCCCACTTCGAGGCTTTATTTGCACTCACACAGATACTTTATACTGCCCCCACTTCGAGGCTTTATTTACACTCACACAGATACTTTATACTGCCCCCACTTCGAGGCTTTATTTGCACTCACACAGATACTTTACACTGCCCCCACTTCGAGGCTTTATTTACACTCACACAGATACTTTACACTGCCCCCACTTCGAGGCTTTATTTGCACTCACACAGATACTTTACACTGCCCCCACTTCGAGGCTTTATTTGCACTCACACAGATACTTTACACTGCCCCACTTCGAGGCTTTATTTGCACTCACACAGATACTTTACACGAACCCCCTTCGAGGCTTTATTTGCACTCACACAGATACTTTACACGAACCCCCTTCGATCGAGGCTTTATTTACACTCACACAGATACTTTATACTGCCCCCACTTCGAGGCTTTATTTACACTCACACAGATACTTTACACGAACCCCCTTCGATCGAGGCTTTATTTGCACTCACACAGATACTTTACACTGCCCCCACTTCGAGGCTTTATTTACACTCACACAGATACTTTACACGAACCCCCTTCGATCGAGGTTTTATTTACACTCACACAGATACTTTACACTGCCCCCACTTCGAGGCTTTATTTACACTCACACAGATACTTTACACGAACCCCCTTCGATCGAGGCTTTATTTGCACTCACACAGATACTTTACACTGCCCCCACTTCGACGCTTTATTTGCACTCACACAGATACTTTACACTGCCCCCACTTCGACGCTTTATTTGCACTCACACAGATACTTTACACTGCCCCCACTTCGAGGCTTTATTTACACTCACACAGATACTTTACACGAACCCCCTTCGAGGCTTTATTTGCACTCACACAGATACTTTACACTGCCCCCACTTCGAGGCTTTATTTACACTCACACAGATACTTTACACGAACCCCCTTCGATCGAGGCTTTATTTACACTCACACAGATACTTTACACTGCCCCCACTTCGAGGCTTTATTTGCACTCACACAGATACTTTACACTGCCCCCACTTCGAGGCTTTATTTGCACTCACACAGACACTTTACACTGCCCCCACTTCGAGGCTTTATTTACACTCACACAGATACTTTACACTGCCCCCACTTCGAGGCTTTATTTACACTCACACAGATACTTTACACTGCCCCCACTTCGAGGCTTTATTTGCACTCACACAGATACTTTACACTGCCCTCACTTCGAGGCTTTATTTACACTCACACAGATACTTTACACTGCCCCCACTTCGAGGCTTTATTTGCACTCACACAGATACTTTACACTGCCCCCACTTCGAGGCTTTATTTACACTCACACAGATACTTTACACTGCCCCCACTTCGAGGCTTTATTTACACTCACACAGATACTTTACACTGCCCCCACTTCGAGGCTTTATTTGCACTCACACAGATACTTTACACTGCCCTCACTTCGAGGCTTTATTTACACTCACACAGATACTTTACACTGCCCCCACTTCGAGGCTTTATTTACACTCACACAGATACTTTACACTGCCCCCACTTCGAGGCTTTATTTACACTCACACAGATACTTTACACGAACCCCCTTCGATCGAGGTTTTATTTGCACTCACACAGATACTTTATACTGCCCCCACTTCGAGGCTTTATTTACACTCACACAGATACTTTACACTGCCCCCACTTCGAGGCTTTATTTGCACTCACACAGATACTTTACACTGCCCTCACTTCGAGGCTTTATTTACACTCACACAAATACTTTACACTGCCCCCACTTCGAGGCTTTATTTGCACTCACACAGATACTTTACACTGCCCCCACTTCGAGGCTTTATTTACACTCACACAGATACTTTACACTGCCCCCACTTCGAGGCTTTATTTGCACTCACACAGATACTTTACACTGCCCTCACTTCGAGGCTTTATTTACACTCACACAAATACTTTACACTGCCCCCACTTCGAGGCTTTATTTGCACTCACACAGATACTTTATACTGCCCCCACTTCGAGGCTTTATTTGCACTCACACAGATACTTTACACGAACCCCCTTCGAGGCTTTATTTGCACTCACACAGATACTTTACACTGCCCCCACTTCGAGGCTTTATTTACACTCACACAGATACTTTACACGAACCCCCTTCGATCGAGGTTTTATTTACACTCACACAGATACTTTACACTGCCCCCACTTCGAGGCTTTATTTACACTCACACAGATACTTTACACTGCCCCCACTTCGAGGCTTTATTTGCACTCACACAGATACTTTACACTGCCCCCACTTCGAGGCTTTATTTACACTCACACAGATACTTTACACTGCCCCCACTTCGAGGCTTTATTTGCACTCACACAGATACTTTACACTGCCCTCACTTCGAGGCTTTATTTACACTCACACAGATACTTTACACGAACCCCCTTCGATCGAGGTTTTATTTACACTCACACAGATACTTTACACTGCCCCCACTTCGAGGCTTTATTTGCACTCACACAGATACTTTACACTGCCCCCACTTCGAGGCTTTATTTGCACTCACACAGATACTTTACACTGCCCCCACTTCGAGGCTTTATTTGCACTCACACAGATACTTTATACTGCCCCCACTTCGAGGCTTTATTTGCACTCACACAGATACTTTACACTGCCCCCACTTCGAGGCTTTATTTACACTCACACAGATACTTTACACGAACCCCCTTCGATCGAGGCTTTATTTGCACTCACACAGATACTTTATACTGCCCCCACTTCGAGGCTTTATTTGCACTCACACAGATACTTTACACTGCCCCCACTTCGAGGCTTTATTTGCACTCACACAGATACTTTACACGAACCCCCTTCGATCGAGGCTTTATTTGCACTCACACAGATACTTTACACTGCCCCCACTTCGAGGCTTTATTTGCACTCACACAGATACTTTACACTGCCCCCACTTCGTGGCTTTATTTGCACTCACACAGATACTTTATACTGCCCCCACTTCGAGGCTTTATTTGCACTCACACAGATACTTTACACTGCCCCCACTTCGAGGCTTTATTTACACTCACACAGATACTTTACACGAACCCCCTTCGATCGAGGCTTTATTTGCACTCACACAGATACTTTATACTGCCCCCACTTCGAGGCTTTATTTGCACTCACACAGATACTTTACACTGCCCCCACTTCGAGGCTTTATTTACACTCACACAGATACTTTACACGAACCCCCTTCGATCGAGGCTTTATTTGCACTCACACAGATACTTTATACTGCCCCCACTTCGAGGCTTTATTTGCACTCACACAGATACTTTACACTGCCCCCACTTCGAGGCTTTATTTGCACTCACACAGATACTTTACACGAACCCCCTTCGATCGAGGCTTTATTTGCACTCACACAGATACTTTACACTGCCCCCACTTCGAGGCTTTATTTGCACTCACACAGATACTTTACACTGCCCCCACTTCGTGGCTTTATTTGCACTCACACAGATACTTTATACTGCCCCCACTTCGAGGCTTTATTTGCACTCACACAGATACTTTATACTGCCCCCACTTCGAGGCTTTATTTGCACTCACACAGATACTTTACACTGCCCCCACTTCGAGGCTTTATTTACACTCACACAGATACTTTACACGAACCCCCTTCGATCGAGGCTTTATTTACACTCACACAGATACTTTACACGAACCCCCTTCGATCGAGGCTTTATTTACACTCACACAGATACTTTACACGAACCCCCTTCGATCGAGGCTTTATTTGCACTCACACAGATACTTTACACTGCCCCCACTTCGAGGCTTTATTTGCACTCACACAGATACTTTACACTGCCCCCACTTCGAGGCTTTATTTGCACTCACACAGATACTTTACACTGCCCCCACTTCGTGGCTTTATTTACACTCACACAGATACTTTACACGAACCCCCTTCGATCGAGGCTTTATTTGCACTCACACAGATACTTTACACTGCCCCCACTTCGAGGCTTTATTTGCACTCACACAGATACTTTACACGAACCCCCTTCGATCGAGGCTTTATTTGCACTCACACAGATACTTTACACTGCCCCCACTTCGAGACTTTATTTGCACTCACACAGATACTTTACACGAACCCCCTTCGATCGAGGCTTTATTTGCACTCACACAGATACTTTACACTGCCCCCACTTCGAGGCTTTATTTGCACTCACACAGATACTTTACACTGCCCCCACTTCGAGGCTTTATTTGCACTCACACAGATACTTTACACGAACCCCCTTCGATCGAGGCTTTATTTGCACTCACACAGATACTTTACACTGCCCCCACTTCGAGGCTTTATTTGCACTCACACAGATACTTTACACGAACCCCCTTCGATCGAGGCTTTATTTGCACTCACACAGATACTTTACACTGCCCCCACTTCGAGGCTTTATTTACACTCACACAGATACTTTACACGAACCCCCTTCGATCGAGGCTTTATTTGCACTCACACAGATACTTTACACGAACCCCCTTCGATCGAGGCTTTATTTGCACTCACACAGATACTTTACACTGCCCCCACTTCGAGGCTTTATTTGCACTCACACAGATACTTTACACGAACCCCCTTCGATCGAGGCTTTATTTGCACTCACACAGATACTTTATACTGCCCCCACTTCGAGGCTTTATTTACACTCACACAGATACTTTACACGAACCCCCTTCGATCGAGGCTTTATTTACACTCACACAGATACTTTACACTGCCCCCACTTCGAGGCTTTATTTACACTCACACAGATACTTTACACTGCCCCCACTTCGAGGCTTTATTTGCACTCACACAGATACTTTATACTGCCCCCACTTCGAGGCTTTATTTACACTCACACAGATACTTTATACTGCCCCCACTTCGAGGCTTTATTTACACTCACACAGATACTTTACACTGCCCCCACTTCGAGGCTTTATTTGCACTCACACAGATACTTTATACTGCCCCCACTTCGAGGCTTTATTTACACTCACACAGATACTTTACACTGCCCCCACTTCGAGGCTTTATTTACACTCACACAGATACTTTACACTGCCCCCACTTCGAGGCTTTATTTGCACTCACACAGATACTTTATACTGCCCCCACTTCGAGGCTTTATTTACACTCACACAGATACTTTATACTGCCCCCACTTCGAGGCTTTATTTGCACTCACACAGATACTTTATACTGCCCCCACTTCGAGGCTTTATTTACACTCACACAGATACTTTATACTGCCCCCACTTCGAGGCTTTATTTGCACTCACACAGATACTTTACACTGCCCCCACTTCGAGGCTTTATTTACACTCACACAGATACTTTACACTGCCCCCACTTCGAGGCTTTATTTGCACTCACACAGATACTTTATACTGCCCCCACTTCGAGGCTTTATTTACACTCACACAGATACTTTATACTGCCCCCACTTCGAGGCTTTATTTGCACTCACACAGATACTTTATACTGCCCCCACTTCGAGGCTTTATTTACACTCACACAGATACTTTATACTGCCCCCACTTCGAGGCTTTATTTGCACTCACACAGATACTTTACACTGCCCCCACTTCGAGGCTTTATTTGCACTCACACAGATACTTTACACTGCCCCCACTTCGAGGCTTTATTTGCACTCACACAGATACTTTACACTGCCCCCACTTCGAGGCTTTATTTACACTCACACAGATACTTTACACGAACCCCCTTCGATCGAGGCTTTATTTGCACTCACACAGATACTTTACACTCCCCCCACTTCGAGGCTTTATTTGCACTCACACAGATACTTTACACTGCCCCCACTTCGAGGCTTTATTTACACTCACACAGATACTTTACACTGCCCCCACTTCGAGGCTTTATTTGCACTCACACAGATACTTTACACGAACCCCCTTCGATCGAGGCTTTATTTGCACTCACACAGATACTTTACACTGCCCCCACTTCGAGACTTTATTTGCACTCACACAGATACTTTACACTGCCCCCACTTCGAGGCTTTATTTACACTCACACAGATACTTTACACTGCCCAAACTTCGAGGCTTTATTTACACTCACACAGATACTTTACACTGCCCCCACTTCGAGGCTTTATTTACACTCACACAGATACTTTACACTGCCCAAACTTCGAGGCTTTATTTACACTCACACAGATACTTTACACTGCCCCCACTTCGAGGCTTTATTTACACTCACACAGATACTTTACACGAACCCCCTTCGATCGAGGCTTTATTTGCACTCACACAGATACTTTACACTGCCCCCACTTCGAGGCTTTATTTACACTCACACAGATACTTTACACGAACCCCCTTCGATCGAGGCTTTATTTGCACTCACACAGATACTTTACACTGCCCCCACTTCGAGACTTTATTTGCACTCACACAGATACTTTACACGAACCCCCTTCGATCGAGGCTTTATTTGCACTCACACAGATACTTTACACTGCCCCCACTTCGAGGCTTTATTTGCACTCACACAGATACTTTACACTGCCCCCCCTTCGAGGCTTTATTTACACTCACACAGATACTTTACACGAACCCCCTTCGATCGAGGTTTTATTTACACTCACACAGATACTTTACACTGCCCCCACTTCGAGGCTTTATTTACACTCACACAGATACTTTACACTGCCCCCACTTCGAGGCTTTATTTGCACTCACACAGATACTTTACACTGCCCTCACTTCGAGGCTTTATTTACACTCACACAGATACTTTACACTGCCCCCACTTCGAGTCTTTATTTACACTCACACAGATACTTTACACGAACCCCCTTCGATCGAGGCTTTATTTGCACTCACACAGATACTTTACACTGCCCCCACTTCGAGACTTTATTTGCACTCACACAGATACTTTACACTGCCCCCACTTCGAGGCTTTATTTGCACTCACACAGATACTTTACACTGCCCCCACTTCGAGGCTTTATTTACACTCACACAGATACTTTACACTGCCCCCACTTCGAGGCTTTATTTGCACTCACACAGATACTTTACACTGCCCCCACTTCGAGGCTTTATTTGCACTCACACAGATACTTTACACTGCCCCCACTTCGTGGCTTTATTTGCACTCACACAGATACTTTACACTGCCCCCACTTCGAGGCTTTATTTGCACTCACACAGATACTTTACACTGCCCCCACTTCGAGGCTTTATTTACACTCACACAGATACTTTACACTGCCCCCACTTCGAGGCTTTATTTGCACTCACACAGATACTTTACACTGCCCCCACTTCGAGGCTTTATTTGCACTCACACAGATACTTTACACTGCCCCCACTTCGTGGCTTTATTTGCACTCACACAGATACTTTATACTGCCCCCACTTCGAGGCTTTATTTACACTCACACAGATACTTTACACTGCCCCCACTTCGAGGCTTTATTTGCACTCACACAGATACTTTACACGAACCCCCTTCGATCGAGGTTTTATTTGCACTCACACAGATACTTTATACTGCCCCCACTTCGAGGCTTTATTTGCACTCACACAGATACTTTACACTGCCCCCACTTCGAGGCTTTATTTACACTCACACAGATACTTTACACGAACCCCCTTCGATCGAGGTTTTATTTACACTCACACAGATACTTTACACTGCCCCCACTTCGAGGCTTTATTTGCACTCACACAGATATCCTACACTGCCCCCACTTCGAGGCTTTATTTGCACTCACACAGATACTTTACACTGCCCCCACTTCGAGGCTTTATTTGCACTCACACAGATATCCTACACTGCCCCCACTTCGAGGCTTTATTTGCACTCACACAGATACTTTACACTGCCCAAACTTCGAGGCTTTATTTGCACTCACACAGATACTTTACACGAACCCCCTTCGAGGCTTTATTTACACTCACACAGATACTTTACACTGCCCCCACTTCGAGGCTCTATTTGCACTCACACAGATACTTTATACTGCCCCCACTTCGAGGCTTTATTTGCACTCACACAGATACTTTACACGAACCCCCTTCGAGGCTTTATTTGCACTCACACAGATACTTTACACTGCCCCCACTTCGAGGCTTTATTTGCACTCACACAGATACTTTACACTGCCCCCACTTCGAGGCTTTATTTGCACTCACACAGATACTTTACACTGCCCCCACTTCGAGGCTTTATTTACACTCACACAGATACTTTACACGAACCCCCTTCGATCGAGGTTTTATTTGCACTCACACAGATACTTTACACTGCCCCCACTTCGAGGCTTTATTTGCACTCACACAGATACTTTACACTGCCCCCACTTCGAGGCTTTATTTGCACTCACACAGATACTTTACACGAACCCCCTTCGATCGAGGCTTTATTTGCACTCACACAGATACTTTATACTGCACCCACTTCGAGGCTTTATTTGCACTCACACAGATACTTTATACTGCCCCCACTTCGAGGCTTTATTTGCACTCACACAGATACTTTATACTGCCCCCACTTCGAGGCTTTATTTGCACTCACACAGATACTTTATACTGCCCCCACTTCGAGGTTTTATTTGCACTCACACAGATACTTTACACTGCCCCCACTTCGAGGCTTTATTTACACTCACACAGATACTTTACACTGCCCCCACTTCGAGGCTTTATTTACACTCACACAGATACTTTACACTGCCCCCACTTCGAGACTTTATTTGCACTCACACAGATACTTTACACGAACCCCCTTCGATCGAGGCTTTATTTGCACTCACACAGATACTTTACACTGCCCCCACTTCGTGGCTTTATTTGCACTCACACAGATACTTTACACTGCCCCCACTTCGAGGCTTTATTTGCACTCACACAGATACTTTACACTGCCCCCACTTCGAGGCTTTATTTGCACTCACACAGATACTTTACACGAACCCCCTTCGATCGAGGCTTTATTTGCACTCACACAGATACTTTATACTGCCCCCACTTCGAGGCTTTATTTACACTCACACAGATACTTTACACTGCCCCCACTTCGAGGCTTTATTTACACTCACACAGATACTTTACACGAACCCCCTTCGATCGAGGCTTTATTTGCACTCACACAGATACTTTACACTGCCCCCACTTCGTGGCTTTATTTGCACTCACACAGATACTTTACACTGCCCCCACTTCGAGGCTTTATTTGCACTCACACAGATACTTTACACTGCCCCCACTTCGAGGCTTTATTTGCACTCACACAGATACTTTATACTGCCCCCACTTCGAGGCTTTATTTGCACTCACACAGATACTTTACACTGCCCCCACTTCGAGGCTTTATTTACACTCACACAGATACTTTACACGAACCCCCTTCGATCGAGGTTTTATTTACACTCACACAGATACTTTACACTGCCCCCACTTCGAGGCTTTATTTACACTCACACAGATACTTTACACTGCCCCCACTTCGAGGCTTTATTTACACTCACACAGATACTTTATACTGCCCCCACTTCGAGGCTTTATTTGCACTCACACAGATACTTTACACTGCCCAAACTTCGAGGCTTTATTTGCACTCACACAGATACTTTACACTGCCCCCACTTCGAGGCTTTATTTACACTCACACAGATACTTTACACTGCCCCCACTTCGAGGCTTTATTTACACTCACACAGATACTTTATACTGCCCCCACTTCGAGGCTTTATTTGCACTCACACAGATACTTTACACTGCCCAAACTTCGAGGCTTTATTTGCACTCACACAGATACTTTACACTGCCCCCACTTCGAGGCTTTATTTGCACTCACACAGATACTTTACACTGCCCCCACTTCGAGGCTTTATTTGCACTCACACAGATACTTTACACTGCCCCCACTTCGAGGCTTTATTTGCACTCACACAGATACTTTACACTGCCCCCACTTCGAGGCTTTATTTGCACTCACACAGATACTTTACACTGCCCCCACTTCGAGGCTTTATTTGCACTCACACAGATACTTTACACTGCCCCCACTTCGAGGCTTTATTTGCACTCACACAGATACTTTATACTGCCCCCACTTCGAGGCTTTATTTGCACTCACACAGATACTTTACACTGCCCCCACTTCGAGGCTTTATTTGCACTCACACAGATACTTTACACTGCCCCCACTTCGAGGCTTTATTTGCACTCACACAGATACTTTACACTGCCCCCACTTCGAGGCTTTATTTGCACTCACACAGATACTTTACACGAACCCCCTTCGATCGAGGTTTTATTTGCACTCACACAGATACTTTATACTGCCCCCACTTCGAGGCTTTATTTGCACTCACACAGATACTTTACACGAACCCCCTTCGATCGAGGTTTTATTTGCACTCACACAGATACTTTATACTGCCCCCACTTCGAGGCTTTATTTGCACTCACACAGATACTTTACACTGCCCCCACTTCGAGGCTTTATTTGCACTCACACAGATACTTTACACGAACCCCCTTCGATCGAGGTTTTATTTGCACTCACACAGATACTTTACACTGCCCCCACTTCGAGACTTTATTTGCACTCACACAGATACTTTACACTGCCCTCACTTCGAGGCTTTATTTGCACTCACACAGATACTTTACACGAACCCCCTTCGAGGCTTTATTTGCACTCACACAGATACTTTACACTGCCCCCACTTCGAGACTTTATTTGCACTCACACAGATACTTTACACTGCCCCCACTTCGAGACTTTATTTGCACTCACACAGATACTTTACACTGCCCCCACTTCGAGGCTTTATTTGCACTCACACAGATACTTTACACTGCCCAAACTTCGAGGCTTTATTTGCACTCACACAGATACTTTACACTGCCCCCACTTCGAGGCTTTATTTGCACTCACACAGATACTTTACACTGCCCAAACTTCGAGGTTTTATTTGCACTCACACAGATACTTTACACTGCCCCCACTTCGAGGCTTTATTTGCACTCACACAGATACTTTCCCTTTCCCCACTTCGAGGCTTTATTTGCACTCACACAGATACTTTACACGAACCCCCTTCGATCGAGGTTTTATTTGCACTCACACAGATACTTTATACTGCCCCCACTTCGAGGCTTTATTTGCACTCACACAGATACTTTCCCTTTCCCCACTTCGAGGCTTTATTTGCACTCACACAGATACTTTACACGAACCCCCTTCGATCGAGGTTTTATTTGCACTCACACAGATACTTTATACTGCCCCCACTTCGAGGCTTTATTTGCACTCACACAGATACTTTACACTGCCCCCACTTCGAGGCTTTATTTGCACTCACACAGATACTTTACACGAACCCCCTTCGATCGAGGTTTTATTTGCACTCACACAGATACTTTATACTGCCCCCACTTCGAGGCTTTATTTGCACTCACACAGATACTTTACACTGCCCCCACTTCGAGGCTTTATTTGCACTCACACAGATACTTTATACTGCCCCCACTTCGAGGCTTTATTTGCACTCACACAGATACTTTACACTGCCCCCACTTCGAGACTTTATTTACACTCACACAGATACTTTACACTGCCCCCACTTCGTGGCTTTATTTGCACTCACACAGATACTTTATACTGCCCCCACTTCGAGGCTTTATTTGCACTCACACAGATACTTTATACTGCCCCCACTTCGAGGCTTTATTTGCACTCACACAGATACTTTATACTGCCCCCACTTCGAGACTTTATTTGCACTCACACAGATACTTTCCCTTTCCCCACTTCGAGGCTTTATTTGCACTCACACAGATACTTTACACTGCCCCCACTTCGAGGCTTTATTTGCACTCACACAGATACTTTACACTGCCCCCACTTCGAGGCTTTATTTACACTCACACAGATACTTTACACTGCCCCCACTTCGAGGCTTTATTTGCACTCACACAGATACTTTACACTGCCCCCACTTCGTGGCTTTATTTGCACTCACACAGATACTTTATACTGCCCCCACTTCGAGGCTTTATTTACACTCACACAGATACTTTACACTGCCCCCACTTCGAGGCTTTATTTGCACTCACACAGATACTTTACACTGCCCCCACTTCGAGGCTTTATTTGCACTCACACAGATACTTTCCCTTTCCCCACTTCGAGGCTTTATTTGCACTCACACAGATACTTTCCCTTTCCCCACTTCGAGGCTTTATTTGCACTCACACAGATACTTTACACTGCCCCCACTTCGAGGCTTTATTTGCACTCACACAGATACTTTACACTGCCCCCACTTCGAGGCTTTATTTACACTCACACAGATACTTTACACTGCCCCCACTTCGAGGCTTTATTTGCACTCACACAGATACTTTACACTGCCCCCACTTCGAGGCTTTATTTACACTCACACAGATACTTTACACGAACCCCCTTCGATCGAGGCTTTATTTACACTCACACAGATACTTTACACGAACCCCCTTCGATCGAGGCTTTATTTACACTCACACAGATACTTTACACTGCCCCCACTTCGAGGCTTTATTTGCACTCACACAGATACTTTACACTGCCCCCACTTCGAGGCTTTATTTACACTCACACAGATACTTTACACGAACCCCCTTCGATCGAGGCTTTATTTGCACTCACACAGATACTTTACACTGCCCCCACTTCGAGACTTTATTTGCACTCACACAGATACTTTACACTGCCCCCCCTTCGTGGCTTTATTTACACTCACACAGATACTTTACACGAACCCCCTTCGATCGAGGCTTTATTTACACTCACACAGATACTTTACACTGCCCCCACTTCGAGGCTTTATTTGCACTCACACAGATACTTTATACTGCCCCCACTTCGAGGCTTTATTTGCACTCACACAGATACTTTATACTGCCCCCACTTCGAGGCTTTATTTGCACTCACACAGATACTTTATACTGCCCCCACTTCGAGGCTTTATTTGCACTCACACAGATACTTTATACTGCCCCCACTTCGAGGCTTTATTTGCACTCACACAGATACTTTATACTGCCCCCACTTCGAGGCTTTATTTGCACTCACACAGATACTTTACACTTCTTAACTAAAGCTGTTGGACGCAGTAAGTATAGTGATCAGTTTCACTACAGCCTACTGTAACCAACTCTTAGATGTTATGATGGGAATATAATTGATTATACTGGGGGGGGGGGGGGGGGGGGGGGGGGCAAAACACTGTCTTAGGGGCAGATTGAATTCTTACTGTCGGATATGTAAGTCTCGGCGCTAGAAACTGCTTCAAGGGGTAATGTACTATGTACGTGTAAACTGTTCCGTTATGTTGTGCTGTTTGTGAACAAATGTACTTGTGACTTATTTATATTACAGGTAGGATGGTAAATAGGATCTAGTGCGTGGTAAGCGCCCAACTTACTCGTGTTGGACACATTATCGAATGTAATTTATCATGTCAAAACCCTGTCCTATCCCCCATCTTCCCTCCCCCGGTATCCAAAGTCGCATCATCGTGCCACTTCTGTTTTAAACGTTTCAATCCTACCGATTTTATGCTGGAATGTGAGTCATGTCACGGTACCTATCACTTCCAGTGCGGTACGAGTCTTAAATTATCAGAGTTTCAGCTGGCTATAAAAAACACCAAAATGTTTTGTATTCACTGTTCCTATGAAATTTTTCCATTCCAGAATGTAAACTCTGATGATGATGATTTATTTCTAGATAATTACAATAGGGACAATGACGAATTTGTTGCCCCTACTGTCTCTTACAATCCCTTTTTTAAAGATATCGATCCCGATATTAATAGTTTTCATAATGTTCACACTTGGGGATATTTTACAGAATCTCGATTTAAAGCTCAATATTCGGCCACGTCAAAATCATTTTCTATAATAAATTTAAACTGTCGAAGCTTACGCAAAAACTTTTCCGATTTACAAATATTTTTAGAATCACTAGAGACCAAGATTGACGTTATTGCCCTAACCGAAACTTTTTTATCTGAATCAGATGATCTATCGTACTACAGAATCCCTGGCTACAGCCAGCGACCCGATCATTGATCTTCGCAAATATGGTAACATCCAGCGTGGAGGGACGGCTATTTATATTAATAATAATTATGACTTCGCAGTTAAAGAATATTTAAAATTAAAAAATATTGAGAATACTTGGGTAGAAATAATTCGTTCATCTTCCGATAAAAAATTAATTATTGGTTGCATTTATAGACCTCACTCAGTGTCTACAGCTGATTTTAATGAATTTTTTAGGAAGACCATTTAAACAGACTTAGCCTTATTAATTCAGATATGGTATTATGTGGAGATTTTAACATCGATATGCTGAAATCGAATTCCTCAACACACCGTTATAATCACATTTTGAACTCTTGTGGATTTAATCAGACTATAAAAGTACCAACTCGTATCACAAAATATTCCAGTACCCTGATAGATCACATATCCTCTAACATAACTACCTCATTCTGTCAATCTGGTGTTTTTTCTGTACAGACCATCTGCCAACTTTCATGGTATTAAAAAATTACACTTATTTTTTTTTATTGCGATCCGGGAACACGTGAAGTGTATGATTACAGTAAATTCGATAAAAGTATATTTTTAGCAGATATTCAAATCCCGGCTAACTGGAACTATCAAAATGATAATATACCAATAAAAAATAAATTTGGTGCCTTTTACGATAATGTTGAAAATATATGCGAAAATAACTTACCTAAAAAAATAATTACAGTAACAGAAATACCCCGTAAGCCATGGATGACAAAATCATTAATTAAATGCTCCATCTGCAAAAATAAGCTTTATAGGAAATATCTTTCCAACCCAACTCCCGTTAGGTTAGATAGTTACAAAAAATATCGGAACACGTACGTCTCTTCGATTCGACAGGCTAAAAAATCGTAATATCACAAACAATTTTTACAAAACAGTGTCAGCATTCGGAAAACCTGGGCCACAATTAATAGTGCATTGAATCAAGTAAGTAAAAATAAATATCCAAAAAGATTAAACATTCAAAATCAAGACCAGTCTATTAATGTTCTCACAGACCCATATGATATTGCAACTGCTTTTAATCAAGATTTTTCTACTGTAGGGGCAAAACTTGCTGCTCCGTTCAAGTGTGTGAAATCGGGCCGAAGTCCAACTAAGTATATTAAACATGGCAAATCAAATTCATTTATATTGGTTGAAACGGTGCCAGTAGAAGTTGAATATCATTTGACTCAGTTATCGGAAACTACATCAACTAATGATATAAAACCAATTCAGCTAATAAAAATAATTGCTTCGAAACCAATTTCAGAACATCTGTCAAAATTAATAAATTTATCTATTTCTAACGGCTTTTTTCCGGACGAGTTAAAATTAGCGAAAGTAATTCCAGTCTATAAGAAGGAGGACCCATTGTCTGCAACTAACTATCGCCCGATTTCACTTCTTCCAGTATTTAGTTAGATCTAAGAATGAATCATTAATGATCAACTCTTAAACTACTTTGAAAAATTTTCCCTGCTAACTTGTACGCGCTTTTGAAGACCTTTAGCAGTTTAACCTGCCAAAATTTATATGTCTTTTGGTTTATAAATAGACTTTAGAAAATGACAAGTATTTAATACCAATAAACACAACATTAGCCGAAGCCAGCCTAGTGCGCGTCCATTCACCCGCTGGATATACCCGGGAGACTGGATTCGGAGGGCTTAGATTGTTATTGCAGTGTAAGCTTACTGTATTATTCGATTGATCGTTAATAAATAATTTCTGACCAATATTATTCACTTTCGGGAAATATTAACAGTTCCTTTAGGACGTGGCGCTCTATCTAGGTAAACAGAGATATGACTTATACTAAACACAACGGCAAGTCGGTAAGGCTTATGATTCACGTATGAGGCGCATTCTTTAGGAAATGCTTAGTTATCAGTCACAATCATGCACACTACCGGTAACACACAATACTGCACACTAATTTGCCGACCGTCAATGAATTTTATCATATATAAAGAGAACAGCAATTGACTCATGTAGTGCTTATCAAATAGCATTAAATTCACTACAAACCACAATAATATAAGTCGCAATCGCTATATGTAACCCGTCTCTCTAACCTGTAGTGTATCAAGAAAATTGGGAAATTTGGGTTCTTTATAGATGTTCTCCAAATAATATTCAACCAAACAACAGTAAAACCATTAAGACGGTAGGTTAAGATATAATATGACTATGTACTGATAATGTAACAATGATACGATATGCCGGACTGTGCAGTGTTGCACTGATTGTGTTGATAACAGTTATACGTTCTATAATCTAAGCCTACTAATGTTTCTTCTAAAGTCTGAACGAGTTGACTCTAGAGCCGGTGTTCTTGGCCTAGAAGGAACAACACAACAGTATCAAGAAAAAACAGTAAGACTGAACACTCCTAGCACGATCTGTAGAAAATCTCCACATCGACAGTAAAAATCGCCCTGATTGGCTGTTAAGCTAAACAAAGAACCATGTGTCCAATGGCCGTTTCCATGCCAGCAACCAGCTGTTAGATGTCGTAATCTGAATCATCAAGGCTAAGCTGTGCTAGAGTATTTGACGCATTGCGGGTTTTATGCCTTACCATGTCCGCCAAAGCACACATATGGAAGAATGACTTTTATGTCCGTTAAAACACCTATAACGGTACTTTGCGGGCGAGGGGACTGATTATATCCGCAAAAGCTTTTACATAACTACTTGCCAATTTGGTCTCCGCAAGAGGTCAACGACAACTTTGGGTATATTAAATGTTGTAGAGAACCTTCGCCAAATACTGGACTGCGGAGATTCAGCCTGTGTGGTGTTCCTCGATCTCCAGAAGGCATTTGACTCTCTGGATCACAATATACTGACCACCAAACTAGAGGCATACGGAGTTCGAGGTATGCCCCTGCAGCTCCTAAGCGACTATCACAATTGTGCAGTTATGTATTATATATTTTGTATATGGTAAATGGGATAAATAAATAAATAAATAAATGAAAAAATGATTATAGTCGCAAGTTGGGGAATAATATTGCAGTATTGCGGACACATACACTCGCACTAATTAAACCGAATCTACTGCAGACAGGTTACAGTTAGCACTTACCAGGTGGAAGGCAAAGTAGTGTGATCCTGAGTCTCGTATATTCATGAACAATACAATGCAATAATAATAACTATAATATGATGATATAACGAGATATAAAGTATAAAGGTTTATGCAACAAGGTAAGAATTCATAGATCCGTACTAACTATACGAACCTAGAATACCGTTACAAGCCTCAGATCTTAATGGTTAGGCCTGCTACTACACAGAATACATTCACTTATATAAGCATTGTTCAAGGGGAGCAGCCAATAAGGCGTAAGAATTCTACAAAGGGTAGCAACCAATGAGAGTCCAGTACTATGCTAATCGATGCCTGGCAACGGGTAAACAAAGGTTAGTAATGGCGTAAGGCACAGGTTGAAATAAAATAGTTGCACGTAAATATCGAATAGTTCTCTGATAAAAATATAAGATTTCAATATAAGGTTGGCGTGTGCATCAAAAACAGGGTCCTTCAAATGTGAAATCCCATAGCATCGAATATTTGCCGACATCTCGACCTGCTCCTTAGCATCATTTTATTACGTCGGACAAACCAAACAGTACATACATAAACGTATGAATTCACACCGGACCACAATACGAGATGCGGAGAGCCTATTCAAGGCTGCCATGCCTTTCCCTTACGTATTCGAAGGTCCTCACCTTATTTCCGGATCCATGATCCTAGGTAACAGAAGTCATCCACATGCTCGAGCATACCATCCTTTGAGCTTATGCTCATCCGATCAGAGACTTGCTGAAGACGTTCAAAGTTAACTGTCAAAATTTTGGTCTTTTTGGAGTTAATAAAAAGACCAACATTAGAAGCAGCCTGTTCTAATGAGCTGAGGAGCCGTTGGGCTCCCTCTAGTGATTCTGAGAGTACTCCTAAGTCATCAGCAAAGTCTAGATCAGTTAGGTACTTGGCAGAATTTCCTCTATTTCTGGAGCCAGTAGGTGGAGTTACCATCACCCCATCATCGTTATGATGATCTAAGGACTTGCGTAGAACATAGTCAACCACAATAATGAACAAGAATGGCGCAAGTGTGTCTCCCTGAAGGACTCCCCATAACACTTCAAACGGTTCTGTGTCACCGTCAGCAGTAGACACAAATGTTGTTGAACCATCGTATACTGATCTGATTGCTGCAATAATTTCATCAGGAATCTCATATAATAAAAATGGTGAACACATGTGAGCGAGAGACTGAAACAAAGGCCTTGAAGAAGTCAACAAAGATAACAGCCAGATAGATGCCTGTCTTTCTTTTTTGATAACTCTTCAATTATCCTTCTAAGTGCCAAAATGGGCTCTATAGTCCCACGACCTTCACGGAATCCATTCTGATTTCCACGGAGCAGTCTCTCAATGGGATCCTTGATACGGTTTAATCGAATTCTATTGTATAGCTTTGCAGCAATCGAGATCAATGAGATTCCCCGAAAAGAACCATAGAGTGTTAGGTTGCCCTTCTTGGGAACTGGCTCCAACTTATTTGTTTTCATTTCTTGTAGGACTCCTGTTGTTCTGTACATGTCTATTATGATGGGATAGATGAGCTTTAAACACTCAGGTATTTTAAAGACCTCAGGGGGGACACCATCTACTCCACTGGCACGATTGGTCTTAGTGCTCTTTGCAGCTGCCTTAACTTCTGCAAATGAGATATCGCCAATGGGAATATCTGGGAGTACAGACTCAGACACTTTTACTTCTATAAAACTATCAGGCAATACCCTGTCATTATTGAGGAGCTTTTCAAAGTGGGCCTTCCAACCATTGAGGCGATCGGCTGGTGATTCTGCCTTAACCTTGGTGGTTGGTTGGCTTTTCCGCCCAGTAAGCAAGTTGATTGATTTCCATGCCTGGGATGATTGCCTGCTGTCGTCGGCATCATTGATGGCATCAACTTGTTGTCTTATAAGCTCCTGTAGATTAACAGAGTAATGCCTGTTCAGGGACCTAGATGCAGCCTTAACTGCATTCTTGGCCGCTGTAGTCTGTTTGAGTCGGCGGGACTCATTCTGCACCTTATAGAGGTCATTTCGGCATTTCTGAATTTTGTAGTCAGTCCAGGGGGTCTTTTTCCTGTTTCGAGGGTACATAGGAACTAACCATTTCTGCAGCTGCTAACTTATCTGCTTCTGTGAAGGCAGTATAGCCCTCGCAGTGATCTGCTGCCTCAGAGGCAAGAACCTCATACCTGTTGCTGAGCTGTAGTGTGAAGCTGGATCTCACACTTGGCTGTTGCAACAGACCCGCGACAAGGTAGATTTCGTTGTTCTGCTAGCATGCAGATTAAGTCTTACCTTGGCCACAATAAGGCGGTGATCACTGGAGAAAGATCGAAGTGTAAATGCATTACAGTATTGTATAGAGCTCCTGTATTTTCTTCGAAACATAATATGGTCTATCTGGGACTTGTGAACAATGGGTCCACTATGAGTCCATAGCTTTCCAGTTCTCTTCTTGAACTGGGTTCCAGCTGAAAACAGTCAATTTCCAGAGATGAAATCCTGAAGATGGACGGAATTTCGGTTAACACTATCGCTATAGACCCAGGGCGATGTAGGTGATTGATGCAGACTTGCATTAAAGTCTCCCAGGGATGTTAAGAATGCATGCTGATCCACTCCATCAGTAGTTGCTTGAAAATTGTGGTAGAAATTTTCCACCTCCTCTACTGGGGCAACACTAGATGGAGAATAGCACACAATCAGAACCACCTTAGGAAACTTCTTAGCCAGTCTTCCAGAACATGAGAAGTGGTAACGGATGATGCGGTTAGAGATTTGGTCTATTTTGTCCAATGCTGCATGTGCAGTTGGATTCATCAAGAGGTGGCAAGTTTTCTTGATCAATGACCTAGAAAACCTGACCTGAAGCTGGTGTCCGCCAGCCCCGGGATGCGCCAGCAGTGCAGCACCTATTAACCAGTTAACTCTTCTAGACGCCGCTTGGAAAACTAACCAACCGTGATTTATTTTTGAACTGTTTTTCAACCAACCTGGTTATAGAATCCAGGCGGCTGCCAGAATTGTGTTGTGTTATGTTCTGTTGGTTGCTACAGTATAATGTATATGGCACTAACATAGTATAGACTGATAGAAGCGGCAATGAGAATGCTAAGGGAATAAACATTCGCACAGATATTGAAAACCGTCGTGTCAGTCTGTCCTTTTTTGTGAATTTATTAACATATAGGGCTTAATAAACCTTTACTTTCGCTGTTTCACGGCCAGTCTTTAGTTAACCATATGCGGCCAAGTGCCAACAAGTCCAACCTAGTGCCAGTTAGTCAAACCACGTGTCAGCGACTCCAACCAGGTGCCAGTAATTAATCTAAGTCCAACCGGGCGGCCAGGTGTCAGTTTGTACAATAAAACAAGCACTGGCTGTGGCGCATCCCGGGGCTGAAGGACATCATCTGTCACTCATCATGGACCTACAATGTTTATTTGCCATTAGGTAGCGGCAGCCGCACTCTTTAAATTATATCGCTTTTAAGTAGGCCTACCTGTCTTTAGTCTGCATGTGTGCTGTGCACTTCTTACTGGTACGCAATGCCTAATCTTTAAAATCACATACGGATTATTCTCCATAGGAATCCATTACATACGCACATACACGTATCTACATACGGATACGGCAAGTGCATACGGATACGGATACGGATACGGATTACGGCGGAAAGTTATACCCTGATTAGATAAACATTGTTTAATATTCTTTATGCGGTTAGTGCGATCCAAATCATTTGTTCCTGTGTGTATGTGTATATGAAATAGTGGCGTTTGGGTTTTTTCCTTGATGCAGCATTTATATTAACGATAAGATTTGAGGTAAGGATGTCAGAGTGAATATAATCTTGGAGTTCTATTGCATGCGATTCATATTTATATATTTACTTTTGCTATCCTTAAATAATAGCGTGGTTATTTATGATCTCGATTACGCTGTTTGATATTAAAGTTTTCTTGGAAGTGATGTGACTTGTCAATAGTTTTTACATTTGAATCATCGAGTGATATTATTGGTACCAGCAATTCGTTGGCTTTCATGGTGTCACATGTTCCGGACAGTTCCAGTGGTGGTAGACTGCCTGGGTGAGGTAGTCTTCCCGCACCCTTGTTAATAGGGATTCTGGACGACTTTATGACCGGTTCCACTACGTTGCCACTGGCAGCCCTGGTGTACAGTAATAGAGGTTCTGGTCTGTTCTAGGACCGTCTCCGCCACCTTGCCACCGCCACCACCTCTTGCTTTGTTGCCTAGATGATGGTTTATTTGTTTCTTTAATATCTCAATCGTTCCAAATTTTCTCACACCTGTCTACTTAGGTTGTTGATTATAATTAATTTATTTTCATTACATATTATTATTATTGTAGGTGTAGGACTACACTCTGGTGTAGTGATTGATATTAGAGAATGACATTAGGCCGATTGATTTTCATGGATGTATAGGTTCTACTTTTTCAATCGGATCCTGAGTTAATGTTTGTTGGCCTTGCAGCTACTGTAAAAGATATGATAAACTGTATCCTTATGGATGTTATCTTGCTTTTCATGAAAATACATAGTTAGTTAATTTTTTCGGTATTGAGTTTACTGAACACATTTGGTCTAGTCTAGACAGACTGAAGTATGCTTAAGGGTTTATGATTAAGTCTACTTAATGTTAGACCGATTGGACGAGAATTCAGATGAGGCTGGATAGACTTGATGAATAATGATGATACTTATGATTAGGCAAATACTGAAGGTGTAGAAGATTAGACAGCAAAATGTTATATATTTATTTACATTTACTATAATTTCATTTCCCTTAAAATCATAAAAGGTTTGATAATTTGGATTATGATTATCCAGAGTAGAGATTACGAATAAGACGATATATGATAACTTTGAGATGCATGAATCCTACAATATATATCGTACATACATAATTTATACAAGTACTACCATACATAATTTTCCATTAGTCAATCCGACATACAGTACTTTGTATATAAATACATTTTTTCTGTACAAAATATTAGCGATTGTAAAGATTGCTAAAAAATATATTTTATTAGAAAATGTCGTTTGTATAGTGTCGGATTAACCTTAAGGCATATAAGGCACGTGCCTTAGGGCCAGACGAAAATACGGGCCATTTTTTCTCAGCGAGTCTGTAAAAAAAATTATTTTTATCTGAAAAGTCCACATTTTTTCTCACTAAAATTTCTAGAAAACAGAACAAAAGTGCATCTTTCGACTACTTCCTATTACTAGATTTGTGGTAGAAATTGCAAAATTGTAGCTCAATCGACCGACAGCTGCTTGTGTTATTAGTTCGAGACCTGATGGCAGGGAAATAATAAAACATGGGCAGTAAAACATTAAAGTGCTAATTATGAACAATGGAGAATTTAATTTTATTTATTTGTGGGGAATTATTTGTAGTTATGTACTTAAAACTTTGTAAAAGCTTTTGCGGACATAACTAGTCATTTCCCGCAATGCGCAGAATACTCTAAAATAGCTCTTAAAATTGATTCAACTACGCGACGGGAAGGAATTAGAACCAAGATTACGAAATCTGTCAGCTGATTCTTTGTTGACATGGAACTCCCTTTGTTCTGGCATTATTCAGCCAATCAGAGCGATTTTCACTTTATGGCTAAGAGAATCCTACCTAGCTCGCGCAATGCATTATGTTCTTGATTCTATTTTTCTGAGAATTCGAATAACTCAGAATTTCTGTGCTTCTGTGTAGAACTTTCAGACTTTGGCCGGAAACATCAGATGGCCTGGATTATAAGAATGTAAAACTATTAACCTGAAACACAACCTAAACACATTGAACATTGCTGCACATGTCATGCATGCATCACATGCATTACTGAACACTGCATAAGTAACACATACTGACTGTTCACCGCATTATTTTACTTCTGTTTACGGTCTTTATTAATTGTTGTTATATTAATGGATATTGCTGTTATATTATGAGAATACCGTTAAATAATCATAAACCCCTCAATCTTCTTGATTACAGAGGTAAGAGGAACAGGTTTACCGGTAGCAGCTGCGACTTAAATTATAGTGGTTTTTAGTATTGTAGTGGTTTTTATTAGTGCGCAGTAGTGTGAAGTAGTGTGAAGTCGTGAGAAGTAGTGTGAAAGATAATAAAGCATCTCCTAAAGAATGCGCTATTTACGAAACTCTGTGGCCATCTAGTTGTGATTAGTATAAGTCATAACTCTGTTTTTATACTTAAAGCGCCACGTCCTAAAGGAACTATTAATATTTCCCCGAAAGTGAATATATTTGTCAGAGATTATATAGTAACGATCAATCGAATAATACAGTAGGTCTACATTGCAATAATTCTCAAAGCATCCGAATCCAGTCTCCCAAAACCATGGGTGAAAGGGCGCGCATGGACTGGCTTCAGCTGATGTAACTTCAGTACACTAGGTAATCGATATAGGCCAAAGTCGATTTATAAACAACAGGACAACTAAAATTGGCAGGTTAAACTGCTAAAGGTCTAAAAGCACAAACATTAATAGTTTTTAAGTTTCTTTATTGCGCCGTAGGCAATAAAGTCGAATGTACCGGTCGGACGGTAAGCTGTAGGCCTAATCACCCGAACCGGTACTTACAGGTACAGCAGTATTATTTCGATTGTGATAATTATATACCGGTAGGTCTTAATATTTAATTGGGGACTGCAGCCCTGGTTTTTATTGTGATTTTACTTATTTCTGTCGGTTTTATTTATCTGTAAGTGTAATATTGAGCAGAAGGCGTGTAAGCCTGCTCAGATTGTATAAATAATTTGTAGGCGTGATTGTTGTCTAGCTGTTGTTGGGTCTGAGGCGATTGCCGTGTATGTAGAGTTTCTGTCCGATAAAGTGCTAGTTATGAAGGTGGGGGCATCCAGTGCTGTAAGGTAAATCCCCCCCCCCCCCCCCCCAAAAGAATAAGTCGTACTACTTGGTTAGAACGCCTACTAACTAACCATTTCGGAGTCTGCCTATACTGTAGTTTATTTGGGCTTGACAGTAGTCTGCCAGGATTTGGTCTGTGTTTTGTTTGAATAGTCTGCACGGCTAGCGTAATATTTATTATTCAGAGTTTATGCAAGTAATTACAATCTTCAAACTCCCCAAGTTTACTCCTACAGTAATTGTGCTTGTTATACATACCGTTATAGCTAAATTAACCCCGGTACTACATCAGGACTGCTTGGCGTAGGTAAAGACTGGTGATTTTGTGCTCCGGTCACTCCAGCAGATACCGTGGTTCTTTTGGCTGTTCACGTATATTTAACTGCTGGTTATTTGTTGTATAAGTACTTGTACCTAATTTAGGGTTTAGCGTACAGTGCTTTCCGAAAGTAATTTAGTGTGTGGGCAGTATATTTGTGTTGTAACATGGTTAATAGGCCCGTTAGCTCTGGTTGGCTTCGGTAATTAACCTCTAGGTAAGGACACACCGGGTACATAACGTAGTACTTATAGAGCTAAGACTATAAGTCGTCAGACGGTGGTATTTCCTTATCTGGACAATGCAACTTACTTACTCAGTTTGTAAAAACCAAAAATTCTAACCCCTTGTTAGACTGGTTTGTAGATTTCTTGTAAAATTACCCTAAAAATTGTACGTGTTTCTTGTTTATTGTTTATTTAGAGATTGTAATCTCTACCTGTTTGTAAGTAATTTATAGTAATAAGTAACTTAGTAAAGTAGAATAATCTGTATTAGGGTCTAACAAGTAGCACTCCACTGAGAGCGTTCAGCTTCTGTGTAGTGACTCCTTATCCAGAAATAATAACATTTATTTCAAATATTGTCAAAACCCATTGTACGGGTATATATATATAAATTTATAAATCAACTCAATCAGATTTATAAAATAGTAGGCCTGTCATAAATCAAATAGGTCTTAATATCAGTTGAACTACTGCTTAATATCAGTAATAAAGAAAAGGAAAGTATCCCTAAATTTCAGAAATTTAGTTATTATTAAATAATTGACATTACCGGTATTTACGGTAAGTTTATTATATTATATTTATATAAATTTAGGCTGAACTTATAGACTGGTATTCTGTGACTGATCCTAGTCTGTAATAATACTTATATATATACTATAAGTGTATACCGGTATTTTAATATATTATATATTACGTTACACTGAGTAACAGTATCGGTAACTAACTCCTACGCTTACAGTTGATACTGAATTACTAGACTTGCTTTAACTGTTGTTATAGTTGTAGGCATTCAACTGTAAACTACAATTATGTCTGACACAAAGCAAACACTGTCAGATAGTCTCCTAGAAAGAACAATCTGTGACCCAGATAAAAGCATCGAACATCTAAGACCAAAGTCCAAGTCCCCTCCTACTGTAAGAAAGGTCATCCCTACAGTAGTGGTATCAGACCCTAGGCTAGTAAAGCACCATAGGTCTATTATAGGCACTAGGGCTCAAGTTAATCGAGACCAAGAGACGGCTGTTAAATAGCAGCAGCACCCGAGCCAAGAACTTATTTCTCAACGGCAGAATAACTCTAGTAGTTCCAACACTGAAGAGTTAATGCCTGAGATCGGAGCAAGGATGGCAGAAGCGGTGTATCCAGATCCACTTCTAATTCTTCCTGGAGCCGTACTCACGAGAGTATTGATCGCTATGGAGGAACATCAAGCCGATTGGACAAGAAATAAGTGATCGACCAGGGATAGTTATGCGGGATACACAATGGAGGAACTAAGATCTATTGTCGAGACGCATTGGAACTTCACCAGACCCGGACTCCCGTTTAACTTATCGGAAGCTGCCTCATTGGTGCGATTAGAAGAACACCTAATTCAACAATGTCAAGGACCTCAAGAGCAGGGAGAGCTGCTTTATCAAGTGCGAGAACGAATCTTACGGATCAGATTAATACTTTCAGCCTTTGAGGAGTCCTCAAAGAGAAGCCAAGACACGTCGTTGCAAGTAGCTGTAAAGACTTGGTTCCAACGAGTGAGTGTTAAGGTCCAGGGAACGACACAATGGAAAGTTCAGCTAACTGAGCGCATGATCCACGGAGAATCAACAGATGACACCCTTTCTCATGTGGAAGGAGAAGAGATATCCGAAAAACCTCAGAAGAAAGATGCTATTGACATCTATCCATCGGATTATCAATGATTTATAGGTGATAAAGAGCTAAGGAGACGGCTAGCTGGACTTCACCCCAATAGTGAGGGAACCAAATTCGTGTTAGATTCTTTAGATGCGGAAATATTAGCCTCAGAGCAGGCTAAATTTGATGAAAGCATCCTCATCGCTATGGACCAAGAAGAACAAATAAAGAAAAAGGCAAATAGAAGACCGAAGGTCAGCAGCAGTGGCAGAATCCGAAAGGAAGGCGGCATTGGCAGAATCTGAAAGGAAGGCGGCAGCGGCAGAGGCTGAAAGAAAAGCAGCAGCGGCAGAGGCTGAAAGAAAGGCGGCAGTGGCAGAAGCAGAACGGAAGGCATCTGAAGCGACAGCCCAACTGGAGTTGGAGAACCTTCAGGCGAAGCAAGATTACTTAAATAAACAGAGAGCAGCTACTCAGATGCGACTACTGAGTCGATCCACTCCCAGAAGACAGGGATTTACCTCCTCCGATAAAGGTGATACAACTGATCCCGAGGGTAGAGGTAATAAATCTCGTTCAAGCGGACGTAGAAGAGTGCCATGCCGTCAGAAGTTACCTAATCTACCTCCTGTGGTGAGAAGGCAACTAACTAATGTAGATTTAAGTAATCAAGAGCCTACAGACCAAATTATAATTTGGTCTGTAGGCTCTTGATTACTTAAATCTTCTACTCTAATAATTATTAGAGTAGAAAGACTCCCTACAATAGTAGATGAGCCTATAATAATTAGGCCTGTCATTGAAGCCACTCCTGTGATAGAGACCCCTGTACTTCTAGAACCCAACTCTAAATTCCCTTTGCACAGTACTAAACTACCTGTGCCCAGTAGACAAGCCCCTGAATCACATACAGTCCTGGACACCGAGCAAGACATAAATGAGTTGTCTCCCGTCGTCCCTATGCGTCACCCGGCTACCAAGTTGGTGGCTCCCGCTTCAACGGTTGAGTGGGTGGACGAGGGACAACGGGGGATGAATCGTCTTCTCTTACAGCTGGAAGATACCAAAACCCGGGCATCCAGGCAAGTCCGAGAATAGGAAGGGACTGTTCAGCTGTTAAAGGGCACAGTGAGAGAGAGAGTAGGTTAGAGTTACAGGAGATACAACAAAGTATCGCTTTAGAGCGTGATAAATTAGTAAATATACAAATGGGTATACCACCACCCCCTGTAACAATGTGTCAACCCGTTAGGTCTGAAGTATTTCATGCGCAAGGTGTGGAGCCTACACGCATCTATACTGCTCATGAAGTAGAAACTGCTATAGTAAACCCTATTAAGGGTAATTATAAACCTGTTGATAATGATATCCCTTACAAGTCTGATTATAATCCAAGAAATTTATATACCGATAACTCGATATTAAATAATACGATGGCTCAAGAAAGTTTTACACGTCAAATGGCTAGAACCAAAGCCCGTCAAGCAGTAAAGGTGGGAGAGGTCTGTCAAGTTCAATGGAGATGAGATGAAAAGGTTACCTTTTAATCAATATTATAAAGATAACATACAGAACTCTGTACTATCTAACGGAGAGAAACTTAGATTCCTCATCGAGTGCTTGGAAGGACCTCCCAAGTTAATGGCATTAAAGTTTATTGGACATATCAGAGTTTATTGGATTAAGGCAAGTTTGGGATACACTAAACATCAGGTATGGTAATAGGACTAACATAGTTAGGTATTTGTATGCGAAATTAGTAGCACCCCGAAAGTTTCTTAGCAGTGGGATTATAGAGTTTTCCGATGAGATTCAAGAGATCTGTAGACAGCTAGATTGGTTAGGTAAGTCTCAGGAATACCAGAGTTCTATGGTTGTTGGAGCCGTAGCATCTACTTTGCCAAAGGGTGGAGTAGGTTCTCGCTGGGACAAAAAGGTTCTCTATATGATGGACCAGCAACAAAGAGACCCTACCATGGCTGATCTCATGTCGTTCTTAAATGGAGAGGTAAGATTACAGCTCCTAAAGCAGTCCAGAGAGAAGACACCGGAAAGTAAGGTGAGTGTAAAACCCGTTTCTAGGAGAAAGATAACACCAGTGTGTTATATGGACGATGGCAAAAGCCAAACCTTATACGAGGAGAACAGCGGTAAGGACACCGAAAGATCTTATTATGTCAATAAAAAGAGGAAAGACGTAAGTAAATCTAATTCTCGAGCCAGTGACAGGAGAGAACAGGTAGCAACTCCTCCTATGTCTCCTAAGAGAATTCATGGAAGAAAGCCCGAGGAAAGAACAAGTGTGCACAACACAACACAGGTTAAAGTAAGTAACATCAAGCCCAAATGTACATTGTGCAACGGGCCACATCGCTTGAGTGGGTGTGATGAATTCTTGAAGAAATCTTTGAAGGATAGACGTGATGTCATGTGGGATAAGCGGTTGTGTTATAATTGCCTCAGACGAGGACATCAGCAACGGACCTGTTACTCAGACGCGAGGTGTGCTAAGTGCGGTGCAAAACATCACATCTTGCTGCACACCGAATTTGACAGAACCCGCACGAGTCAGGTAAGTGAGCCCGAACTACATGTCCAATTCAGTGATGTGAACGACACTGACCACAGCTCTGAGATGAAAGGATTCTACACGGACGAATTCTCCGACGAAAATTAATCCTGTTATATGATAAATACCGCTGTGTATCGAGCACTTACGTATGAGACTGAATCGGAAACGGAAAATCCTCTACTGACTATTCCGGACCGACAACCATCTTGGAAAGCACCAACTTCCTCCATCGGAATCCGGGAATTTCCTGTGGTGCAGCTGAGAGTCCATGGGCTAGGGAAGAGCCTGATAGTAAATGCCCTCCTTGACTCTGGCAGCACAGGTACTTTCATTGACAAAGAACTAGCTGAAGACATCTTCGCTGGACAACCCAAGTTCTGAACTAAGTTAAACCTTTCCGGAATTATGCAGGTTTGGAAATCCACAGTAGCTACAGATTACTACATGGGTGCATTGTCCACTCCCCAAGATGAACTAGGAGAACATAGCGTAAGGTCGGTAAAAATGATAGCGATAAAGAACTTTGCTACTAGCCAAGTGGAACCTTACAACTGGGATGAACACCATTTTACCCAGCAATATAATATACATAGATTCAACACTGACTATCCAGGGGTGCAGATCTTAATCGGGCAAAACGCACACAAGGCGCTTGAGACATTAGAAAAACGGCCTGCTCGACCGCAACCACTACAAACGTACGCGGGAATAACAAGAGTAGGTTGGTACTTCACTGGACCTTCCCGTAGAACATTAATGGAAAGACTCCCTAATTAAAGAATACATCAGGTGAGTGAATGGGAAGAATACATCAGTGAGGGAGAAACCCCAACTGAGGAAACTCCATACTCCTCAGATAACGACGATATCAATAATTTATATGATGAGGAAAATTCCATCGATATCCTCACTGAGAACCAAACTTGGCTAAACCAAGTCGATCTATGTCATCTTATCCATCAACCAAACAAATCGTTAAGGTATAATGATGAATTAAACGCAGTGGTGGATAGATACAATGATAAACTACGCAATGAACATGCCGTAAGATTCTTCACTCAATAAGCCGTAGAGCCTAATTCCTACGACAAGGCTTTATCTGTTGAAGAAGAGAGAGCCAAGCAGATTCAGGAAACGACTACACGTTATCTGAAGGATGAAGGTCGCTACGAGATTGGTCTTTCGTTCCGACGGCAAGAACCCAGCTTTATAAATAACCGACCTTTAGCAGAAAAAAGAATCGCTCAACTACATCGGCATCTGACGGCTAACGTTCAAGCCAGGGAAATGTATAAAACCCAGCTGAAGAAATTTATTGATAAGGGATACGCGGAGCGAGTTCCGGAAGTAACACCCATAACAAAGAGAAGGTATTATCTAACACATCATTACGTTCCCAAGCCCGGTAAACCCAACGAAGTCCGGGTAGTGTTTGACGGCTTTGCCCTTTACATGGGTCAATCCCTGAATTCCAAACTGTTGCCGGGACCCAACTTAATCCAATCTTTGTTGGGAATATTATTAAGACTGCGGCAATATTCTATCGCGTTCGCTTCGGACATAGAAGGCATGTTCTTACAAGTCAAGGCGCTGGATAGGGATCGAGACAGCCTACAATTTCTGTGGTGGCCTGAAGGAGACCTCAACCAAAAACCGGAGGAGTACTGGATGACCATCCAGGCTTTCGGAATCATCTCGAGCCCCTCGAACGCTTGTTCGGTGGTGCGTACCACTGCCGACGACAACCGAGACGCCTTCTCTAAAGCGGTTATCGACAACATCAAATGGGATATATACATGGACGACAATTTAAAGTCCCTCCCATCGGTGGAAGAAGCCATTGATGTTGCCAAGGGAACGGTAGAGTGCTTGAAACGCGGTGGATTTTGACTAACCAAATTCACTAGTAACTCCCGTGAGTTTCTGGAATCGATCCCGGTAGAAGACAGAGGTGTTGAAGATCTTGACCTCATCAAGGACGATCTTCCGGAATCCAAGACACTTGGCTTAAAATGGGACATGGAGAGAGATATCTTGTTTTTCCAGTTAAAACAGAGAGATAATCCAGTTAGAACCAAACGGATTTTTCTAAGTATCCTGAGCACTTATTTCGATCCATTGGGATTTATTAGCCCAGTTATATTAGTTGCTCGGAGCTTAGTCCAACAAATGTGGCTCGAAAACCACTCGTGGGATGATCCACTTAAGGGAGAACTACTAAATAAGTGGATGAAATGGGAGGATTCTCCACCATCCATCAAGAACTTTACGATTTCCCGTTCATATTTTGGTCACGTTCTTCCCACATATTCCTATCAACTCCATGTATTTAGAGATGCCAGCGATATGGGAATAGATATAGTAGCCTACCTGAGGGTTGAAACTCCAGATGGAATTAAAGTTGCCTTGGTTACCTCTAAGGCCTTGATAAACAACAAACTACGAGTTCCTCGAGCGGAGTTAAAGGCGGCTCTATACGCTACAGCCATTGGCCGGAATGTAACAGAACAGATCGACTATCTACTGGAGAAAACTGTCTATTGGACCGATGCTTTACTCATTCTGGAGTATGTAACAAATGAAGTCTGTCAGTTCAGCGTCTTCGTTACAAACAGAGTAGCCATTATACATAGTCGCTCTAATGTAGATCAATGGAGACATTGCCCGGGGACGATTAATCCAGCCGACATCGCCTTCCGAGGAGCAACTCCTCAAGAACTGATAGATACTCCAGACTGGTTAAGTGGACCCGACTTCCTAAGTAAAGAAGAGGATGAATGGCCTTCTCATCTCACCACGGCTGAGATTAGACAAGCCAAGGGAGCGGAGAAAGTCAAACCTAAAATCCGGACGAGTAAATCAAAGTTATTTAAACCCGTGATAGATCTGTCTGTACTACACATCTCCGGGGACGACGCTGTGGATCTAAACTCCCCCACCACGAATAAATCTGTTGTAGAAATCAGAGAAAGAGACTGGAAATCTGGAACACCAGATGTCTCGCCAGCACTCTCCCCTCTCCTGCAGAGAGCAATAGATCACTATAGCTCCTGGAATCGGCTTTGCAAGGCTGTTGTGTATCTGAAAAGATGTTTCCATCATCACTGTTCCAGGACGAATATCGCTAGTGATACCGCTCCAATAATATCCGAAAAGGTCCATTAAAAGGGCTATTAAAGACCTTCCCGCTTATAAAGTGTCTGATAGGTTTCTGACTGAGAAGATCAGTTACCAAGAGCATGAAGATACCAATAAGCAGATACTGAGACTCCTGCAATACTATGAAGATTCCGATAAGTATTTCCTGTTGTTGAGAAATCCACAGATGCGCTTAAGGGATCGTTTCTCTAGCACAATGATAGATGGGTTAATACGTGTCAGAGGGAGATTAACTAATGCTCCATTGTCCTTTGACACTAAATTTCCCATACTCATTAGAAATCTTGAAATACAAATCAAGATGATTGTAGATGTTCACAGTAGACTTTACCATGCTGGTAGAGAACAAGTTCTTAGCAAAACTAACTCGAACTCGCTATTATTTCCATAAGCCCCGTAGAGCTCTGAACCAAGTTCTTAGAAACTGTATACCCTGTAGAAAAGCATTTAGTTGGCCTTTAACACAGAGAGAGGCAGAATTACCTAGGGAACGAGTAAGCTTCTATGAACCACCCTTTACTAATACTGGCATGGATTTATTTGGCCCTATTGAAGTATATCGTGCTAGGACTATAGTCAAGCAATGGTGTGTCATCTTTGTCTGTATGACGTGTATATAGAGCGATCCATCTAGATATGGTGAACGATCTATCTACCAACAGCTTCATACTGAGTTTACGCCGACAGATTGCTCGTTTTGGAACTAGCAACACCATGAGATCCGACAAAGGAACGAACTTCATTGGCGCCAATAATGAGATCAAAGCTTACGTGAAAGATTGGAACCAAAGACAGGTGGACGGTCAGCTAAGGATAACAGCATCTAGCTGGACCATCAACACCGCCGACGCCCTGTAAAAGCTTTTGCGGACATAACAAGTCATTTTTCCCCACAATGTACCGTGTAGGTGCTTTGGCGGACATAACAAGTCATTTTTGCCGCAATGCGCATAATACTCTAAAAGATTGGACCTCAGATGACGAAATCTGTCAGCTACTACTACTAGGATCGGCATGCTGCATTGCAGCTGCATTTTTAAGAATGCTGTGCCGGCTTGTCAACAAAATTGCACCGCCACAACTCCCTATCACCCATGACATTTGCTAGATCATCCACATCTTTAAGGCCAGTGTCCTTTAAGATGCGTCTCAAGAAAGTCATGGGCTGTCCACCTTGCTTATTCACACCATGAGGCTGCCAAAGTACAAGATTATGCACTGGCTGGTCCTCACGGCGAAAGCAATGTCCTGCAAAGCGGAGGCGATTTTGTTCTAGTGTCAAGCTTGGGGGAACCAATGAGACACCTCCAATGTTATATCTGTCAGCTGATTTCCTGTAGACGTGGAACCTCCTTGTTCTATTCAGCCAATCAGAGCGATTTTTACTTTATGTTGGACAAGGGCCTATGGAAAACCGTGCAATGCATTACGGTCTTGGTTTTACCTTTCTAAGCCTAAGAACCGGCTTGGAAATCTTCTGTACTTCTGTTGTAGAAGTTTCAGACTTTAGCCTAAACATCTGATGGCTTTGATTACAAGAACGTAAAACTATTAACTGAATCACTGAAACGCATCACATCGCATCACACCGCAATTCAACATTGCTGCACATGGAACACTGCATAAGTAACACATACTGACTGTTCACCGCATTATTTTGCTTCTGTTATTAATTGGTGTTATGTTAATTGTATATTGCTGATTTATTTGGAGAATACCGATGAATAATCATAAAACCCCCAATCTTCTTGATTACTGAAGGTGAGAGGAACAGGTTTACCGGTAGCAGCAACTGCGACTTACATTATAGTGGTTTTTTGTGTGAATTAAATGCTATTTCATAATCCCTACATGTGTCAGTTGCGATCCTCCTTATATATGATCAAATTCAGTGACGGTCGGCAGATCAGTGCGAAGTAGTGTGAAGTAGTGTGAAGGTTAATAAAGCATCTCCTAAAGAATGCGCTTTTTACGAAACTTTTTGGCCATCTAGTTGTGATTAGTATAAGTCATAACTCTGTTTTTATACTTAAAGCACCACGTCCTAAAGGAACTGTTAATATTTCCCCGAAAGTAAATATATTGTCAGAGATTATATAGTAACGATCAATCGAATAATACCGTAGGTCTACCCCGCAATCACTATCAAGGCATCCGAATCCAGTCTCCCTTAACTGTGGGTGAATGATCGCACACAGACTGGCTTCGGCGAATGTAACTTCAGTACACTAAATAATTGTTATAGGCTAAAGTCGATTTATAAACTAGAGGACAACTAAAATTGGCAGGTTAAACTGCTAAAGGTCTAAAAGCGCGAACATTAATAGTTTTAAACACTTGATTGCACAGTAGGCAATAAATATTTTTTCTATTGTTCTGGTAAGAACAATAATAGATTTTTTGTTTCTTTATTGCACCATAGGCAATAAAGTCTAAGGTACCGGTCGGACGGTGAACTGTAGACCTAACTGCCCAACTACCCGAACCGGTACTTACAGGTACAACAGTATTATTCGATTTTAATAATTATATACCGGTAGGTCTTGATATTTAATGGTGTAATATTATGGGTTTGTTCAGAAGTGGAAAAAATGGGAGCGCGTCACCGGGGGTTGAACCAGCGCTATACGCACGTTTCGGCCTAACAGGCCTCATTAGTAGCGATAACCAGCTCAGCCACTAGCCCCTGACACTCGCAATCCCACCTAATCCACTTCTATTGAACGGGCAGTCTTAAGTTGCAAATATTCTATCTCTAACAGCGGACCTAACGGCCTCAAGTATGCTAGAGTGAAACAGGAGGGAAGTACAAATAAATAAATAAATATTCAGCTCGGTATTGCTGCCAGGTGATATTGATTAAATAAATTGGAGATGAGCTGTTGCAACTGTAATTAAAGGTGTAATATTATGGGTTTGTTCATCCCATAATATTACACCTTTAATTACAGTTGCAACAGCTCATCTCCAATTTATTTAATTGATATATAATCAGGGACGGACGCCCTGGTTTTTATTGGGATTTTACTTATTTCTGTCAGTTTTATTTATCTGTAAGTGTAATATTGAGCAGAAGGCGTGTAATCCTGCTCAGATTGTATAAATAATTTGTAGGCCGGATTGTTGTCTGACTGTTGTTAGGTCTGAAGCGATTGCAGTGTGTGTAGAGTGTATGTCCGATAAAGTGCTAGTTAGGAAGGTGGGGGCATCCAGTGTTGTAAGGTAAATCCCCCCGAAAGAATAAGCCGACTACTCGGATAGAATGCCTACTAACTAACCATTTCGGAGTCTGCATATACTGTAGTTTATTTAGGCTTGACAGTAGTCTGCCAGCATTTGGTCTGTGTTTTGTTTGTATAGTCTGCATGGGTACCGTAATATTTATTATTCGGAGTCTATGCGAGTATTCGCAACCTACCACCCCCCAAGTTTATTCCTACAGTAATTGTGCTTGTTATACATACTGTTATAGTTAAATTAAACCCGGTACTACATCAGGGCTGCTTGGCGTAGGTAAAGACTGGTGATTTTGTGCTCCGGTCACTCCAGCAGATACCGTGGTTCTTTTAGCTGTTCAAGTATATTTAACTGCTGGTTATTTGTTGTATAAGTACTTGTACCTAATTTATGGTTTAGAGTACAGTGCTTTCCGAAAGTAATTAGTGTGTAGGCAGTATATTTGTGTTGTAAAGTGGTTAATAGGCACGTTAGCTCTGGTTGGCTGTGGTAATTAACTTCTAGGTAAGGACACTCCGGGTACATAACGTAGTACTTATAGAGCTAAGACTATAAGTCGTCAGACGGTGGTATTTTCTTATCTGGACAACGCAATTTACTTAGTACTGCTTTATTATTTTCAAATACCGTAGTAACCTGCCAGTTGGTAAGAACCAGAAATTCTAACTCCTTGTTAAGCTGGTTTGTAGATTTCTTGTAAAATTACCCTAAAAAATTGTATGTGTAACCTTTTAGTGTTTATTTAGAGATTGTAATCTCAAACTGTAATAGTAAGTAATTTGTAGTGATAAGTAACTTAGTAAAGTAGAATTATTCGTTTTAGTATCCAACAAGTAGCACTCCACTGAGAGCGTTCAGCTTCTGTGTAGTGACTCCTTACCCAGAAATAATAACATTCATTTCAAACATTGTCAAAACCCATTGTGCGGGTATATATATATTATAAATCAACTCAAACCAATTTATAAAATAGTAGGCCTGTTATACATCAATTAGGTCTTAATATCAGTTGGACTACTGCTTAATAACAGTAATAAAGCAAAGGAAAGTAACCCCTAAAATTCAGAAATTCAGTTATTATAAAATAATTGACATTACCGGTATTTAAGGTAGGCTTATTATATTTATTTATATAAATTTAGGCTGAAATTATATACCGGTATTCTGTGACTAAACCTAGTCTGTAATAATACTTATATCTATACTATAAGTGTATACCGGTATTTTAATATATTATATATATATCACGTTACACTGAGTGACAGTATCGGTAACTAATTACTAGGCTTACAGTGGATACTGAATTACTAGATTTACTTTAACTGTCGTTATAGTAGTAGGCATTCAACTGAAAAATCAAACATGGCTGACACAAAACAAATGCTGTCAGATAGTCTCCTAGAAAGAACAGTCTGTGGCTCAGATACGAGTATAGAAAATCTGAGTCCAAAGTCCAAGTCCCCTCCTACTGTAAGAAAGGTCATCCCTACAGTAGTAGTATCAGACCCTAGGCTAGTGAAGCACCATAGGTCTATCATAGGCACTAGGGCTCAAGTCAAGCGGGACCAAGAGGCAGCTGTTAAACAGCAGCAGCACCCGAACCGGGAACTTATTTCTCAGCGGCCGGATAATTCCAGTAGTTCAGACACTGTAGAGTTGACACCCAAGATCGGAGCAAGGATGACAGAAGCGGTTTATCCAGACCCACTTCTAATTTTTCCTGGAGCCATACTCACGAGAGTATTGATTGCGGTGCAAGAACATCAAATCGATTGGGCGAGAAGTAAGCGATCAACCAAGGACAGTTATGCGGGATACACAATGGAGGAACTGAAGTCTATTGTCGAGACACAATGGAACTCCCCCGGACCCAGACTCCCATTTAACTTATCAGAAGCTGCCTGGGAGGACTTATACAGGATGGGAGTAGTGAAGGACACTCGAGATCCAGCTGTGTGGAAGAGGTTGGCAGCAGAATATGTCCAGGGATTCTTCTGCTCTTTGGAGCGATTAGAGGAACACCTGTTTCAACAACGACAAGGACCTCAAGAGCAGGGAGAGCTGCTTTATCAAGTGTGAGAACGAATTTTATGGATGAGACTAATCCTTTCAGCCTTTGAGGAAGCCTCGAAGAGAAGCCAAGACACGTCGTTGCAAGTGGCTGTAAAAACTTGGTTCCAACGGGTGAGTCTTAAAGTCCAGGGAACGACACAATGGAAAGCTCAGCTAACCGAGTGCATGACCCACGGAGAGTCAACAGACGCTACCTTTTCTCAGGTGGAAAGCGAAGCTATATCCGAGAAACCTCAGAAGAAGAATGCTATTGACATCTATCTGTCAGACTATCAACGGTTTATAGGTGACAAAGAATTAAGGAGACAGCTAGCTGGACTTCACCCTAATAGTGAGGGAGCCAAATTTGTGTTAGACTCATTAGATGCGGAAATATTAGCCGCGGAGCAGGCTAAATTTGATGAAAGCATCTTCATCGCTATGGAACAAGAAGAGCAGCTAAAGAAAAAACAAATAGAAGACAGAAAAGCAGCAGCAGCGGCAGCGGCAGAAGCTGAAAGAAAAGCGGCAGCGGCAGTGGCAGCGGCAGAAGCTGAAAGAAAAGCGGCAGCGGCAGAAGCTGATAGAAAAGCTGCAGAGGCAGTGGTAGAAGCAGAACGGAAGGCATCTGAAGAGACAGCCCAACTAGAGTTGGAAAATCTTCAAGTGAAGCAAGATTACTTAAATAAACAGAGAACAGCTACTCAGATGCAGCTGCTAAGTCAATCTACTCCCAAGAGACAGGGATTTACATCCTCTGATGAAGGCGATACAACAGATCCTGAAGGTAGAGGAAATAAATCTCATTCCAGGGGACGTAGAAGGGCGCTGCACCGGCAGAAATTGCCTAATTTGCATCCAGCTGTGAGAAGGCAACTAGCTAGTGTAGATTTAAGTAATCCTTCGTCTACAGACCAAATTATTAGGAAAGACAGACTCCCTACTATAGTAGATGAGCCTGAAATAATTAGGCCTGTTCTCGAAGCCACCCCCTCCGTGATAGAGACCCCTGTACTTCCAGAACCTAACTCTAAATTCCCTTTGCACAGTACTAAACTACCTGTGCCCAGTAGAACAGCCCCTGAATCAATCCCTGTCCTGGACGCCGAGCTAGACATCAACAATTTGTCACCCGTCGTCCCTCGTCTGCCCGCTACTATGTTGGCGGCTCCTGCTTCGGCGGTAGAGTTGGTGGATGAGGGACGGCGGGAGATGGGTCTCCTGCTCAGGCAGCTGAGGGAATATCGTATATGTTCCTCCCAGCAGGTCCAGGAGTTGGAAGGGACTGTTCAGCAGTTAAAGGGAACAGTAAGAGAGGGTAAGTTAGAGTTGCAAAAAGTGCAGCAGAGTATCGCGTTACAACATGATAAATTAGTAAATATACAATTGAGACCCCTGTACTTCCAGAACTTAACTCTAAATTCCCTTTGTACAGTACTAAACTACCTGTGCCCAGTAGACAAGCCCCTGAATCACATACAGTCCTGGACGCCGAGTAAGACATAAATGAATTGTCTCCCGTCGTCCCTATGCGTCACCCGGCTACCAAGTTGGTGGCTCCCGCTTCAGCGGTTGAGCGGGTGGACGAGGGACGATGGGGGATGAATCATCTGCTCGGACTGCTGGAAGATACCAAAACCCAGGTGTCCAAGCAAGTCCGAGAATTTGAAGGGACTGTTCAGCTGTTAAAGGGCACAGTAAGAGAGAGAGTAGGTTAGAGTTACAAGAGGTACAACAAAGTATCGCTTTAGAGTGTGATAAATTAGTAAATATATAAATGGGTATACCACCACCCCCTGTAACAATGTGTCAACCCGTTAGGTCTGAAGTATTTCATGCGCAAGGTGTGGAGCCTACACACATCTATACTGCTAGTGAAGTAGAGACTCCTATAGTAAACCCTATTAAGGGTAATTGTAAACCTGTTGATAATGGTATTCCATATAGACCTGATCCTAATCCGAGAAATTTATATACCGATAACTCGATATTAAATAATACGATGGCCCAAGAAAGTTTTACGCGTCAAATGGCTAGAACCAAAGCCCGTCAAGCGGTAAAGGTGGGAGAGATCGTCAAGTTCAATGGAGATGAGATGAAATGGTTACCTTTTAATGAATTTTATAAAGATAACATACAGAGTTCAGTACTATCCCATGGAGAGAAACTTAGATTCCTCATCGAGTGCTTGGAAGGACCTCCCAAGTTAATGGCGTTAAAGTTTATTGGACATCCAGATGGATTAAGACAAGTTTGGGATACACTAAACATCAGGTATGGTAATAGGACTAACATAGCTAGGTATTTATATGCGAAATTAATGGCGCCCCAAAAGTTTCTTAGCAGCGGGATTATAGAAATTTCCGATGAGATCCAGGAGATCTGTAGACAGTTAGACTGGTTGGGTAAGTCTCATAAATACCAGAATTCTATGGTTGTAGGAGCCTTAGCATCAACTTTGCCAAAGGGTGAAGTAGGTACTCGCTGGGACAAAAAGGTTCCCTATTTGATGGACCAACAACATAGAGATCCAACCATGACGGACCTTCTGTCATTCTTAAACAGAGAGGTAAGATTACAACTCCTAAAACAGTCTAGTGAGAAGACTCCGGAAAGTAAGGTGGGTGAAAAACCCGTTTCTAGGAGAGAGGTAACACCAGTGTGTTATACGGATTGTGGGAGTCAGACGACGTCCTACGATGAGAACAGCGGTAAAGACACCGAGAGATCTTATTATGTCAACAAACCGAGGGAAGACGTGAGTAAATCTAAGTTTCGAACCAGTGACAGGAGAGAACAGAAGATAGAATATATAACCAGTGACAGGAGAGAACAGGTAACAAATCCTCCTACGTCTCCTAAGAGAATTCATGGAAGAAAGCCCGAGGAAAGAACAAGTGTGCACAACACAACACAAGTTAAAGTAAGTAATATCAAACCCAAATGTGCATTGTGCGACGGGCCCCATCGCTTAAGTGGGTGTGATGAATTTTTGAAGAAATCCCTTGAACGACACTGACCACAGCTCTGAGATGGAAGGATTCTACACGGACGAATTCTCCGACGAAAACGAATCCTGTTATATGATAAACACCGCAGTGTATCAAGCACTTACGTATGAGACTGAAACGAGTGAAGAAGATCCTCAACTGACTATTCCGGACCGGCAACCATCTTGGAAAGCGCTGACTTCCAACGTTGGAATCCGGGAATTCCCTGTAGTACAGCTGAGAGTCCATGGACTAGGAAATTGTTTAATAGTAAACGCCCTCCTTGACTCCGGCAGCACAGGTACATTCATCAACAAAGAACTAGCCGAAGACATCTTTGCTGGACAACCCAAGTTCCGAACTAAGAGGAACCTTTCAGGAATTATGCAGGTTTGGAAATCCACAGTAGCTACAGATTACTATGTAGGCGCGTTGTCCACTCCCCAGGATGAACTAGGAGAACATAGCATAAGGTCAGTAAAAATGGTGGCGATAAAGAACTTTGCTACCAGCCAAGTGGAACCTTATAACTGGGAAAAAGACCATTTTACCCAGCAGCATAATATCCCTAGATTCAACACTGACTACCCAGGGGTACAGATACTGATCGGCCAAAATGCGCACAAGGTGCTAGAGACATTAGAAAAATGGCCTGCTCGACCGCAACCATTACAAACATACGCGGGAAGAACGAGAGTAGGTTGGTACTTCACTGGACCTTCCCGTAGAACACTGATGGAAAGACTCCATCAAGAGAGGATACATCAGGTGAGTGAATGGGAAGAAGAAATCAGTGAGGGAGAAACCACAACTGAGGGAACACCATACTCCTCAGACAATGATGATATTAATCAATTATACGAGGAGGAAAATACAATTGACCTCCTCACTGTAAACCAAACTTGGTTAAATCAAGCCAACCTATGCCATCTCATCAATCATGGTGGACAATTTACATATAACGACGAATTAAACAAAGTGATAGATCGATACAATAACAAAATCCATGATGAACACACCGTACAATTCTTTACTCAAGAAGCCGTAGAGCCTAATTCCTACGACAAAGCTTTGTCCGTCGAGGAAGAGAGAGCCAAGCAGATTCAGGAAACGACTACCCGTTATCTGAAGGACAAAGGTCGCTATGAGATTGGTGTTCCGTTCCGACGACGAGAACCCAGTTTTATAAACAACCAACCGACCTTTAGCGGAAAAGAGAATCACGCAACTACATCGGCGTCTTACGGCCAACGTTCAAGCCAGGGAAATGTATAAAACCCAGCTGAAGAAATTTATCGATAAAGGATACACGGAGCGAGTACCGGAAGAAACACCTATAACGGAGAGAACGTATTATCTAACACATCATTACGTTCCCAAGCCCGGTAAACCCAACAAAGTCCGGGTAGTGTTTGATGGCTCCGCCCTTTACATGGGTCTATCCATGAACTCGGAACTGTTGCCAGGACCAAACTTACTCAAATCCTTGTTGGGAATATTATTAAGACTGCGCGGCAATATTCTATCGCATTTGCTTCGGACATAGAAGGCATGTTCTTACAAGTCAAGGTGCTGGATAGGGATCGAGACAGCCTACGATTTCTGTGGTGGCCTGAAGGAGACCTCAACCAAAAACCGGTGGAGTACTGGATGACCATCCAGGCTTTTGGGATCATCTCGAGCCCCTCGAACACTTGTTCGGTAGTGCGTACCACTGCCAATGACAACCGAGACGCCTTCTCTAAAGCGGTTATCGACAACATCAAATGGGATATATACATGGATGACAATTTAAAGTCCCTCCCATCGGTGGAAGAAGCCATTGATGTTGCCAAGGGAACAGTAGAGTGCTTGCCACGCGGTGGATTTTGACTATCCAAATTTACTTGAACCCGGTTGATTGAATTGAATTGAATTGATCCCGGTAGAAGACCAAGGTGTTAAAAATCTGGACCTTATCAAGGACGATCTTCCCGAAACCAAAACACTTGGCTTAAAATGGGACACGGAGAGAGATATCTTGTTTTTCCAGTTAAAACAGCGAGATAATCCAGTTAGAACTAAATGGATTTGTCTAAGTATCCTGAGTACTTATTTTGATCCATTGGGATTTATTAGCCCAGTTATATTGGTTGCTCGGAGCATAGTGCAACAAATGTGGCTCAAAAACCACTCGTGGGATGATCCACTTAAGGGAGAACTACTAAGGAAGTGGATGAAATGGGAAGATTCTCTACCATCCATTGAGAACTTTACGATTTCCCGTTCATATTTTGGTCACGTTCTCCCCACGTATTCCTATCAACTCCATGTGTTTGGAGACGCCAGCGATATGGGAATAGGTATAGTAGCCTACCTGAGGGTTGAAACTCCGGATGGAATTAAAGTTGCCTTGGTTACTTCTAAGGCCTTGATAAACAACAAACTCTGAGTTCCTCGAGCGGAATTAAAGGCGGCTCTATACGCTACAGCCATCGGCCGGAATGTAAGATCGATTATCCACTAGAGAAAACTGTCTATTGGACCGATGCTTTACTCGTTCTGGAGTATACAACATATGAAGTCTGTCAGTTCAGCGTCTTCGTTACCAACAGAGTAGCCATTATACTCAGTTGCTCTAATGTAGATCAATGGAGACATTTCCCGGGGACGATTAATCCAGCCGACATTGCCTCCAGAGGAGGCGACATTGACTCCTCAGATAACGACGATATTAACCAGCTATACGATGAGGAAAATACAATTGATCTCCTCGCCGAAAGCCGGACTTGGTGTTTCCATCATCACTATTCCAGGACGAAGAAGAAACCTGGAATTGTATTCGAAACACAACAACTCAATCGCCCAGTTGGTCGTTTATGTTTACTGGAAAGAGACCGAGAACTGTCCGGAAACTATGGAAGGCAAGATACTCTTCCCATGACCACCTCCCTGATCCAACAAACATCTAGGGACTCCCCAACGTAACAACATACGGAGTGGGTGTGTGACTATATTATTTTATATATTATTATTATTTTTATATTTATGTATGTATTATTACGTAATTTTATTATTATAATCGTTTTCTTTAATTTTATTTAGTAGAATATTATTTTAGCGATTATTTAGTAGATTAGTGCAATATATATTCGTGTTTGTTACTTAATTACTTAACATTATATACTTAGTTTAATGGCGAGAAACAATTCGTTTTCTCTTTCCTTACTGTCCGTATCATATTATAAATACGTGACTACAGTAAGATGAAATGTCCGTACTTATTAAAGTACAATAAAGCTCCTACTATACTCAAGTATTATTGGTAAGTAGAGTATTAGGAATGCAAAGTTCAGATCATCGTGTCTCGGCTAAACCAAGCTCTGGGTAGACCTTGGAAACAACTTGCCTCTTCTCACTGACATTGCTTCTTGCAATATTGCTCTCATACCGTATATTAAATAATACACATAGTAGAGTGATGTCCCTTTAACAGTAGCGTAGAATGCAAAATAAATCTGTTAAACCCTTTGACCATCTGTAATTCTAGTCGATTAAGATATCGCGGCACCCACCGATATACTTGAAAGACAAAATTCTAGAATCAGTGGTTAACGTCCCCAGACAAGTTTTGGAATAAATCGGTGCCCATCTTAAATATTAAATATTTAATATTTATAAAAATCTATTAAAACAAATGTTATAATAGAGTAAATGCAGACAAATAAACTCTAATAGATAACTTTACTCTATAGAGTAAATGCTAAGAAATTAACTCTAGAAATTCTAGAAATCCAAAATCTGTTAAAATTCAGATCTTTTAAAATTCTAGTCGATTAAGATATCGTAGCACTTACCGAACTCTTAAAAGGACAAATTTCCTAGAATTAAGGATCCTAGTCCCCAGACATGCTCTGGAATAAAAATGTGTCTATTTTAGTGTCAAATAATACAATTTACGGGAATAATTTTAAATTCATGTCCTCTCATGAATTTGATAAATTGTCATTTTATACAATTTATAACATTCCCAAAATTCCATTAATTAATAGATCATGGGAGCGGAGATTCACCCTATTAAATATATGAGTGAGAGAGAATCTCCAATGTATAGTCAATAGCCGATAAAATTCATAAAATTGACTGTTCACCGCATTATTTTACTTCTGTTTACGGTATTTATTAATTGTTGTTATATTAATGGATATTGCTGTTATATTTGGAGAATACCGATAAATAATCATAAACCCCTCAATCTTCTTGATTACTGAGGTAAGAGGAACAGGTTTACCGGTAGCAGCTGCGACTTACATTATAGTGGTTTTTGTGTGAATTAAATGCTATTTCATAATCCCTACGTGTGTCAGTTGCAACCCTCCTTATATATGATCAAATTCAGTGACGGTCGGCAGATTAGTGTGAACTAGTGTGAAGTAGTGTGAAGTCGTGTGAAGTAGTGTGAAGGTTAATAAAGCATCTCCTAAAGAATGCGCTGTTTACAAAACTCTGTGGCCATCTAGTTGTGATTAGTATAAGTCATAACTCTGTTTTATACTTAAAGCGCCACGTCCTAAAGGAACTGTTAATATTTCCCCGAAAGTAAATATATTTGTCAGAGATTATATAGTAACGATCAATCGAATAATACAGTAGGTCTACACTGCAATAACTTCCAAGGCATCCGAATCCAGTCTCCCATACAGTGGGTGATTGGTCGCGCACGGACTGGCTTCGGCTGATGTAACTTCAGTACACTAGGTAATCGATATAGGCCAAAGTCGATTTATAAACAAGAGGACAACTAAAATTGGCAGGTTTAACTGCTAAAGTTCTAAAAGCGCGAACAAACTTTCTAGAACAACTAAATACAAGATGGAATATCATGAAAATTTCCAGAAGGTCGGAGTAACTATCGAGACACACCTGGAACCTAAAAAAATTGTAATTTTTTTGTGTCTATGTTTGAGGGTCACTTAATTGCACCAAAAACCCAAAATGACACATTTATTTTCGAAGTTTATATTAGAAATACATTTGATAATTGTTTTAAACAGATTCTGTTTTTAGAGGTTCCACAATTGTGTCTCACTACTAAAAACCCTTCTGCGAAAATTTCAGCCTATTCCATCAAGCCGTTCTCGAGAAAAAGGTACATTAATTTCGAAATTTCACGTAAAATAAGATGCTGAGAAAAACGCACTTTAAGTTTTCAAACCTTCCCGCTAATTTTATGTAAAACGCAGGAAATTTAAAAAATAAGCCAAAATATAATAAACTACTCCAGCGAAAATTTACCAACCAAAATTTACGAACCAAAATTTACGATTTAGGGGTTTTCGTAGTCGCTGAATTTATTTCTGATATATGTTTTAATGTTTGATGATATCTGAACTGCCTGTGTGTCTGTCATTCTGTCTGTCTGTCTGTCTGTACGCGCTTTTGGAGACCTTTAGCAGTTTAACCTGCCAAAATTTATATGTCTTTAGTTGGTAAATTGACTTTATAAGATGACAAGATTTAATACAAAATAAACACAACATTAGCCGAAGCCAGCCTGTGCGCGTTCATTCACCCGATGGTTACACCCGGGAGACTGGATTCGTATGCTTAGATTTATTGCAGTGAAGCCTACATGTATTATTCGATTGATCACTAATATATAATCTCTGGCAAATATTATTCACTTTCGGGAAATATTAGCAGTTCCTTTAGGACGTGGCGCTCTATCTATGTAAACAAAGCTATGACTTATACTAAACACAACGATATGGCTTAGAATTCACGTATGAGACGCATTCTTTAGGAAATGCTTAGTTATCAGTCTCACTCACTATCATACACACTACCTGTACCGCACAATACTGCTCACTGGTTTGCCGACAGTCACTGACTTTGATCACGTATAAAGAGAATAGCAATTGACTCATGTAGTGGCTATCAAATAGCATTATATTCACTACAAACCACTATAATATAAGTCGCAATCGTTATATGTAAACTGTCTCTCTAACCTGTAGTGTATCAAGAAGATTGGGAAATTTGGGTTATTTGGCGATATTCTTCAACTAATAACATCCAACTAACTGACACAAATAATTACAAACAGTAAAAGCAGTAAGACGGTAGGTTAAGATATGTAAATAAGTATGATTGTTCCGAGATGAGTTAGTCCGATAACAGTTATACGCTCTATAATCTAAGCCTACTAATGTTTCTTATAAAGTCTGAAAACAAGTGATTCCAGAGCCGTTCTTGTGGCCTAGAATAACCAACACTGACTCGCCCAGCACAAATCCGTCGAATATCTTCACAGGTAAAGGGTAAATCGCCCTGATTGGCTGTTAAGCGGAACAAAGAAACCATGTGTCCAATGGCCCTTTCCACGTCAGCAGTCAGCTGGTAGATGTCGTAATCTGAATCCTTCCCACGACATGGTGATAGAGAAAATGCCGTATTGCGGGTTTTTGTACCTTACTATGTCCGCTAAAGCATACATCCAGAAGAATTACTTTTATGTCCGTTAAAAACACCTATACGGTACTTTGCGGGCCAGGGAACGGATTATATCCGTAAACGCTTTTACAGTAGGTTTTAGAGTATTTGAGCGCACGGGGGAAATCTGGATTGCGGAGCGAAGGACTAGTTATATCCCACAGAAGCTTTTACACCGCTCCCAGAAAATGAGATTGAAGTCTATAAAATATACAAAATCGCAGTTTCTAATATACATAAATACTCTAAACAGTTAGTCTTTCTTGCGCGGACGGCGTTTACGCAGTTTTTTAAAGCTAGCCAGAGTCTTTTTCTCTTTGGGGCGAGCCACTTTACAAGGAGGGCTATAACTCCTGGGTGAAGGGTGCAATATAATTGCATCAGAAGGTGCAGGATTGTGGTCGGTGTATCCGCCGGTTGAAGTGCCTGGTAGGTTGACATCAACTTCGGGGGACTGGGGTCTAACGGCCTTTAGAGCGTGTTTTAGGATGGCTGCTTTTACGGGTCCTTTACGCGTGGTCTGAACGAGAGCCGTGGGTGGACCATAGGCCGTTAGAAACTGCCTTGGTTTAATGGTTCTTTCCAACTCGCGTTCGCGGGCTCGATATTCGTAAGGCCGTCGATATACTTCTTGTAACTCAGGGTGTGAGTTAACGAATACTTCTCCATAATCAGGGTCGTGACGGATAAAATTAATTAAGTGATAGGAATGAATATCACTGGGATTAACTCTTCTGAGGAATTTGCGCACAAACTTAGTCGAAATGCATTCTCCGACGCGCTTCAGTAGTTCGTAACTCGGTATGCGTGTTTTCTGTTCGACAGAAGCGAATAGGTAAGGATGGAACGCATAAACTCCTTCGTAAGCGCGTCCAGGGTAATATCGGTGACGTGAGTTACAATGCAAATCAGCGTTCGCTTCCCAGCTCTGATATAACGGAGTGTAATCAATTCATCTACACTTTCTAAATCGTTATTAAATGGACAATCAAAGCTGGCGTGTCCTTTCAGTTGACAATGGTGGCATTGCGTCATAAATTGGGGACAGACTGCAAAAATGTGCGAACTATTGAGTCGACAATAGGCACAGTAAATTTCCATCGACGGTTGTTCGTGGAAATAAGAACATGGAGTGTTCGTGCCCATGGGCGTAATATGGTCTCTAGATGCGCATAACCGACAACGCTGTCGATCAACATAGTTGGCATGGTGATAATCGTACGCAGTGAGACACTGTGGACCTTGATACCATTCTAGGATATAATCGTTGTCGCTGTTCCGGGGCGTGGTAGGTTGAATCTCCTCGGATTCTAGACATATTGGTTCGTCTTCCCATTGCATAGCTGAGGTGGGCGTAGCTGTCTCTTCCGGTGGACCTACTGTTTGAATTTCCACGACAGAATAACCTGTGGTGATTCGAGGTCTTTGAATAACAGAGGAATGCAAATTCGATATACAAATATCCTTAAAAATGGCAAATCCAGCACTATCTAACTTCTCAGCGGCTGAGTTTCTTAGGCTGAGTTTGGTCAACGCGCGGTCTTTAAATTGGCTATCCACGTTACGGAACGGCGTTAAAAATCGTCGGAAACATTCAAAGCGGATGAATTTATTATGTTCATCTAGCTTAGCGAGTTTGGTCCCAAGTACTAATGGATGGGCGCGTATAGTACGACTGCACACATCGGCTAGCCAACCGGAAAGTGCGGTGTTTTCAAAGATCGTGTAGATAGCTAAGGAGGGACGGAGTGGAACACTCATGAAGCTATACACGGCGCCAGGTGCGGTCAATGGTCCGTCAAAGTATAATCGGGAATAATGGTCTCCATATACTTGTTGATAGTTTATGGGATTCCATCCGTATTCCTGAAAGGCAAGATGTCCGATGGAAGTTCGTTGAACTTTGGTAATATTGCTAGACGTATTAGCATACATGGTGCGGAAGAAACCTCGGCCTTCTGCCCAGGGAGCAATTAACTGCGTATCCACGAAAGGATGTGGTATATCCTCCATATTCCGAAAATCGTTTTGGAGATCTCCATAAACAGCGGAACCGATTTTAAGGATTCTTTCGTTGAACAACATCTCGAGCACGGGCTGTGGTAACATCGATCCATCGATACCCATGGCCGGTTTGCGTTCGGTGTCGATGACGTAACGCTGCGCAAGTGCGAATTGACCATGTCGGAGATTCTTTTGTGTTTCGGTGAGAGTTTCAAAAGAATAATCAATCACGTCGGAACACGCTCGAGTAAACACGTGGGAGAACCGGCTAATCCGCGTATGTGGATCATGCGCGTGATTCCTAATTCTCCGACCGGAACGCTGCCTTCATTATCGTAGGTGACGACTCCATACATCTCAATGATATTAAGAGTTTCATTCCACTCTTTTGTAGCGTTCTCGAGGGTCATCCCTACTGGATGCCACAAGGTGGCGCATTGGTTAGCGTCAGGGAGATCTCTATACTTCAGGGATTGAGTGTTACACGTCTCCATATTTCCCTGTCTTTGTATTCTTTCCTCCTCGAATAATACGTCGAGATTCCAATGGACTAATCGAGTTTTAATGAATCCATCGAGGTTATAGGGAGGTGTTGCATCATTCTCAATTCTAGAGATGTTATATGGTTTTCTAAATGAGTTTACCTTTACTAACTGATCCAGATGTTTCTGTAATTGCTCGATTTCGACAATGTCTAGAGGATTTATTAGCGGTAGAAACTTTAAGTTATGCGTCGGATCTTCCGGTTTTATCAGATAATATTGAGTCAGATTAACGTAATAAGGGTGGTCTTTAATCCCATAAAACGAGTTCGTTAAAGGTCTAGCGCGTATGTTGACATCGTGTACCATACGACGGACAAGATCCGCTCGATCGTCCGGAGGTTCAACGAGTATACCGTCAACACGAGCAGCTTCGATTGGCGGACGCTGTAACATGGGGGCGTCGGCGATAAGATCGCGTGATCTTATACTGATATCAACCGGTTGGGGTTGTGCCGTCGCGAAGAGTTTGTCTCCGAAATGGGGAATCATCGAGGGGTGACGGATGGTTTTAGAGTAGAGATCCGTCATAAGGATTTGGGCTTCGGGTTGGGCTAAAGCGGCCTCTTCCCTCTCGTCCATTTCCGTATGCTTCTTTTCGAGTTGGTTCTCCTCCACTCGTTGTTGTAGACGCTCGTCCAGAAACTCCTGTAGGGAATACGTGCGTCCAAGCTCGATATCTTCCTCTAGGTTTTGGATTTCTCGATCAAACTGTGGTAAGGCTAACTCTTTCACCGCTTGGACTTGTTGCTGTAATTTACGTTTCTCTAAGCAATCCTGTGTTCCCTTCCCGATTTTCTGTCGAATAGCATCTAAAGCATTTCTTATAACGCTCTCCTCGACTTCCGTGACAGATTGCATCGGGGTTAATCCGGGACGGTTGTAAGGATTAAATGGCGATGTCAGATGCCCGCGTCCCAATCCGGCTAAGTAGGATGGGCGAATGTCTAAAGAACCCACTACCGGAGTACCACTTATTAATTGCTCGGGTAACACTAAATCTTTGAACAGAGAATATAGTTCGGGAGGATCAGTGATACTGTTAGGATCAAGAGTTTGAGGTCTCACCAGGGAATGAGGAGGCCTGACTGAGTATTCCGGAACTCTGATCATGGGTTTATTTAGTGATCGTTTGAGGCGAGCGATCGTGGGTGATACATCGAACAGGTTTCGCTCGAAACTCCCATACGTATAACGCGTAAAACTGTGTTTAGCGCAACGTCTCCGCGGATGTTTATGTCTTTCCGTTTGTTGGTTGGGTCTAGGGCATTCGTCACAATAATACCAAAGACGTACGTCCTGTAGAGGAAACGCGGGTGATCGTTCTCCAGTTTTACAATATTCCTCCATTTGTTCAAAGCTATCGGGAACAACGGGTAGTGGACGATCGGCGGTGAGATACATCATAGTGAAATAGAGTCGTTTGAGTTCTACCATAGGGTCGTGATGTATACCTTGAGGATATCGAGTCTCTAGGTTCTGTTGACTGGCAATATTGAGATAGGTTTCTCTCAAAAATTCCAGGTAGTCGTTGAAGTCGATACGTTTATCTGGTTCCTCAACGTTTTCTCTTTCAAGTCGGTTGCGAATAGAGTTCTCGTGGTCTATTCTCGGTTTATCGTTACGACTCCGCTGGGTATGGTACTTAAATAAAACCATTTCCCTTTCGGTGTCTATATCGTCAGTATCATGTAAATCGATAGGATGGCCGGTAGTTAGGAAGTCCATATACGTACCATTACGATGTGTATAGCGAGCCGTGAATTTTCTATAGTCCAATTCACGCGTGAGTTGCTCTTGAGACATCGACGGTTCGATATAACGACCATCGTCTTCCGTAGTAGTAGGATCGGGTTCCCCACTTATCAAGCTATCCACAAACGCTTGCAAAGGTAGAGTATATCGCTCCCTGATACCAAGATCATCTTCTATCAGCTCCGTCATATCTGCTATCGGAGTTTATTAATGTTTCAACGAGTTTATATTGTATATTTTAGGCGAGCGGGCGTCGCTGCCTAACACTCTCGGCCCCCCGGACAATGGGATTCTCAGCGCCGATGTACCATTGTCGCAGTGTTTACGCCAACGTAGTAGCAACAGCACGACAACGATAACCGGCACAAGTCACTCCACTGTCCGTCCCAAAGGCTTGGATCCACTTGAGGTTCTTTATATAGGAGAGTTAGGTCTACTTTTACGATTGCGACTAGCTACTGTAAACACACTTTAGTAGCAACATTCACCTACAAACGCACAAATTCCACACAACTGTCACCAATTATAAGCATACAGGCCATTTGTCCGTTAGTCAGTGCCTTCCAGAATGTCACGTTGTTATTGCGTATCCTTGGATACTAAACAGTGTGCTATGTAATCTCTATACTAGGCAATGGGACAAGCTTTCTATTGCTCCTTTAACTCGTTTCTAATTCTAGCGTGGGTGTTGCCATGGTGACATTATGGAAAGCTAGCGGTAGAATTAGGGTAATTCTCATGCATACAGATCTGGGATGCTATTTAATAGTAATTCTTTAATTGTCAATATCCTCTTTATGCGTGATTTTATTAATTTTATCGGCTCTTGACTATATATTGGAGATTCTCACACTCTAACACACTCAATGGGATGAATCTCCGCTCCCATGATCTATTAATTAATGAAATTTTGGGAATGTTATAAATTGCATAAAATGACAATTTATTAAATTCATTTTAAAGAGATGAATTTAAATTTATTCCCGTGAATTTTATTATTTGATGGTAAAGTGACATAATTTTATTCCAGAATTTTTCTGGGGACGTTAACCACTGCTTCTAGAATTTGTCTTTCAAGTATATTGGTGGGTGCCGCGATATCTTTAATCGACTAGAATTACAGATGGTCAAAGGTGTAACAGATTTATTTGCGTTTTACGCTACTGTTAGAGGGACATCACGCTACTATATGTATTATTTAATATAAGGTAGAAGAGCAATATCGCACGAAGCAATGTCAGTGTGAAGAGGCAAGTCGTTTCCAAGGTCTACCCAGAGCTTGGTTTAGCCGAGACACGAGGATCTGAACTTTGCATTCCTAATACTCTGCCTACCAATAATACCTAAATATAGTAGGAGCTTTATTGTACTTTTAATAAGTACGGACATGTCATCTTACTATAGTCTCGCATTTATAATATAATACGGACAGTAAGGAAAGAGAAAATAATTATTTCTCGCCGTCGCACTAGATATATTATGTAATTACGTAATAAACACTAATATATTGCACTAATCTACTAAATAATCTAAATAACATTCTACTAAATAAAATTAAATAAAACGATTATAGTAAAGTACATAATAATATTTACATATAAAAATAGAATAAAATAGATAAATAATATAGTCATACACCCACTCCAGACGCGTTACGGCGGGGAGTCCCTAGATGTTTGAGGAATTAGGGAGGTGGTCGTGGGAAGAGTGTCTTGCCTTCCATAGTTTCCGGAAAGTTCTCTGTCCCTTTCCAATAAACATAAACGACCCACTGGGCGGTTGAGTTGTTGCGTCTCAAAGATTATTCCAGGCTTCTTGAAGTTACGCCGCATGACGACGAGTTCTACCGAGCGCACCAAACCGTCATTCGAGATGTGTATCTCGATGATGCGACCTGTCTGCCACCGCTTACGTGGGAGGTCGGGATCCACAATAAGCACCATGTCTCCGGCGCTGACATTTTCTTGCTGCGCAAACCACTTAGTTCGAAGTTGTAGCGTGGGCAGATAATGCTTCTCAAAATGGTCAGCGAAACGACGGGATAGCAACTGCATAAGTTGCCAAGTTTGACGGCAATATTCGTCTCCGTCGGCGATCTCTGATCGTGGGAGCATGGCTACAGGTTTCTTTAGTAGGAAGTGCGCGGGTGTTAGCGCTTCCAGGGAATCGGGACTCGATGAGACTGGCATGAGCGGTCTCTCGTTGAGATAGGCAGCGATTTCCTCCATTAACGTCCACAAAAGTTCGTCGGTGAGATACGCACGGCACGGCACTTTAAAGTGAAATGCGGTCTTAACACTTCTGATTAATCTCTCCCAACTTCCTCCCCACCAAGGGGCGTCGGCGGCATTGAAGGTCCAGCTAGACGCGGTTATTCTTAGCTGATCGTCCACCTGTCTTTGGTTCCAGTCCCTCACGTAAGCCTGGATTTCGTTGTTGGCACCAATGAAGTTCGTTCCCTTGTCCGATCGCATGGTATTACTAGTTCCGAAGCGAGCGATCTGTCGTCGTAAACTTAAGACAAAGCTGTTAGTAGATAGATCGTTCACCATATCAAGATGGATGGCTCTACAAGTCATGCATACGAAGATGACACACCATCTCTTGACTATAGTCCTAGCACGATATACTTCAATAGGGCCAAATAAATCCACACCAGTATTAGTGAAGGGTGGTTCATAAAAGCTTACTCGTTCCCTAGGTAATTCTGCCTCTCGCTGTGTTAAAGGCCTACTGAATGCTTTCCTACAGGGTATGCAGTTCCTAAGAACTTGGTTCAGAGCTCTACGGGGTTTATAGAAATAATAGCGAGTTCGAATTTCGCTAAGAACTCGTTCTCTACCAGCATGATAAAGTTTACTGTGAACATCCACAATCATCTTGATTTGTACTTCAAGATTTCTAATGAGTATGGGGAATTTAGTGTCAAAGGATAATGGCGCATTAGTCAGCCTTCCTCCAACACGTATTAACCCATCTATCATTGTGCTAGAGAAGCGATCCCTTAAGCGCATCTGAGGATTTCTTAACAACAGGAAATACTTATCGGAATCCTCGTAGCATTGCAGGAGTCGCAGTATCTGTTTATTGGCTTCTTCATGCTCCTGGTAACTGATCTTTTCTTTTAGAAACCGATTGGGTATTTTATATTTAGGTAAATCTTTAATAACATGAACTTGGACCGATGTTAATGGAGCAGTATCATTAGTGGTCTTCGTCCTGGAATAACGATGATGAAAACATCGCTTTAAATATGCGACAGCCTTACAGAGCCGATTCCAGGAACTGTAATGATGTATTGCTCGCTGCAGCAGGGGTGAGATTCCTTGCGAGACGTCTGGTATTCCAGATTTCCAATCTCTATCCTTAATTTCCACAACAGACTTGTTTGTGACGAGGGATTGTGGATCCGAAGCATCATTTCCGGAAGCATATAATACAGATAGATCGATCGTCGGTTTAAATAACTTCGATTTGCTCGCTCGGGTTTTAGGTTTTACCTTTTCCGCTCCCTTGGCTTGTCTGATCTCCGACGTAGTAAGGTGAGGAGGCCATTCATCTTCTTCCTTGCTCAGGAAGTCGGGTCCACCCAACCAGTCTGGAGTATCTATCAGTTCCTGTGGAGTTGCTCCTCTGGAGGCGATGTCGGCTGGATTAATCGTACCAGGGCAGTGTCTCCATTGATCTATCGTTGTTCGACTAAGGATAATGGCCACTCTGTTGGTAACAAAGACGCTGAACTGACAGACTTCATTGGTTATATACTCCAACACGAGCAAAGCGTCGGTCCAATAAACAGTTTTCTCCAGTGGATAATCGATCTGTTCCGTGACATTCCGTCCGATGGCTGTAGCGTAGAGAGCCGCTTTTAACTCCGCTCGAGGAACCTTCAACTTGTTGTTAATCAATGCCTTAGAGGTGACCAAGGCGACTTTGATTCCATCCGGGGTTTCGACTCGAAGGTATGCTACTATTCCTATTCCCATATCGCTAGCGTCTCCAAACACATGGAGTTGATAGGAATATGTAGGGAGAACATGACCAAAATATGAACGGGGAATTATAAAACTCTCGATGGCAGGTAGAGAATCTTCCCATTTCATCCATTTCTTTAACAGTTCTCCCGTAAGTGGATCGTCCCATGAGTGGTTTTCAAGCCACATTTGTTGTACTAAACTCCGAGCAATCAATATGATTGGACTAATAAATCCCAATGGGTCGAAATAAGTGCTCAGGATACTTAGACAAATCCGTTTGGTCCGAACTGGATTCTCTCGCTGTTTTAGCTGAAAAAACAGGATATCTCTCTCCGTGTCCCACTTCAAGCCAAGCGTCTTGGTTTCTGGAAGATCATCTTTTATTAGGTCGAGGTCTTTTGTTCCTCGGTCTTCTACCGGTATCGCTTCCAGAAACTCACGGGAGTTGCTGGTGAATTTCGTCAGTCGAAATCCACCTCTTTTCAAACACTCTACCATTCCTTTCGCGACATCAATGGCTTCTTTTACCGATGGAAGGGACTTTAAATTGTCGTCCATGTATATGTCTTTTTTGATGTTGTCAATCACCTCTTTGGAGAAGGCGTCTCGGTTGTCATCCGCAGTGGTCCGTACCACGGAGCAGGCGTTTGAAGGACTGGATATGATCCCAAAAGCCTGGATGGTCATCCAGTACTCCTCTGGTTTCTGTTTGAGGTCGCCTTCAGGCCACCAAAGAAACCTTAGACTGTCTCTATCTCTATCTAGCGCCTTGACCTGAAAGAACATTCCTTCTATATCGGAGGCGAATGCGATGTAATATTGTCTTAATCTGAGAAGTATTCCCAACAAGGATTGGAGCAAGTTGGGTCCTGGTAACAACTCAGAATTGAGAGATTGACCCATATATAGAGCGGAGCCATCGAATACAACTCGTACTTCATGTGGTTTACCGGGTTTGGGAACGTAATGATGCGTTAGATAGTACGTTCTCTCTGTTATGGGTGTTTCTTCCGGTACTCGTTCCGCATAACCTTTGCCGATAAATTTCTTCAACTGCGTTTGGTACATTTCTTTAGCTGAAGCATCTGCTGTAAGGCGTCGATGTAATTGAGCGATTCTTTTCTCTGCCAATGGTCGGTTGTTTATAAATCTAGGTTCTCGTTTTCGAAAGGGTATACCGATTTCATATCTCCCTTGATCTTTTAGAAAACGTGTAGTTGTCTCCTGGATTTGCTTGGCTCTTTCTTCTTCTATTGATAGAGCCTTATCGTATGAATTGGGTTCTACCAACTCTTGTGTAAAGAATCGTACGGCGAGTTCGTCCCGGGTTCTAGCGTTGTAACGCTCTATCTCGTCATTGAGTTCATCATTGTAGTCAATGGGTCCCGATGGGCGAATCAGTTGACATAAAGTTCGCTGATCATTCCATGATTTATTTTCGGTTAGTAGGTCGATTGTGTTCTCTTCCTCGAAGAGTTGATATATGTCGTCATTATCTGAGGAGTATGGTGTTCCCTCAGTGGGTTCGTCCACTTCACTGCTCTCCTCTTCCCAATCCTTTACTTGAAGTAGCCGGTCTTGTGGCAATCTTTCTTCAAGAGTTCTGCGGGAAGGGCCAGTAAAGTACCAACCTACTCTAGTTCTTACCGCATAAGTTTGTAATGGCTGCGGTTGAGCAGGCCGTTTCTCCAATGTCTCGAGCGCCTCATGCGCATTTTGGCCGATGAGGATTTGCACTCCAGGATAATCTGTTTGGAATCGAGGTATCTCCAGATGTTGGATGCTCTCGTCCTCGTCCCAGTTATAAGGTTCTACTTGGGTAGTGGCGAAGTTCTTTATTGCCACCATTTTTACTGACCTTATACTTTGTTCTCCTAATTTATCCTGTGGGGTGGACAATGCACCTACATAGTAATCTACCGCTATGGTAGATTTCCAAACCTGCATAATTCCGGACATATTTAACTTAGTTCGGAATTTGGGTTGTCCAGCAAAGATATCCTCGGCTAATTCTTTGTCGATGAATGTTCCGGTGCTGCCGGAGTCAAGGAGGGCGTTCACTATGTAACTTCTGTTAGGACCGTGAACTCTTACCTGTACTACTGGAAATTCTCGTATTCCTACGTTGGAGGTTGGAACTTTCCAAGATGGTTGTCTGTCAAAGGTGGTTAGGGGGAACTCCGTGTCGGTGTCCTTTTCATATGTAAGTGCTCGATACACTGTGGTATTTATTAGATAACAGGATTCGTTGGCATCGGAGAATTCGTCCGTATAGAATCCTTCCCACTCAGAACCTTGGTCAGTGTCGTTCACATCACTGAATTGGACATGTAATTCGGGCTCACTCACCTGACTCGGGTGATTTCGTTCGAATTCACTGTGTAACAAGACGTGATGTTTCGCACCGCACTTTGCACACTTTATGTCGGAGTAACAGGTTCGCCGTTGGTGTCCTTGTCTGAGGCAATTATAGCATAACCGCTTATCCCACACGACTTCTCGTCTGGCTACTAGGGATTTCTTAAGGAATTCAGCACACGCACTCAAACGGTGGGGCCCGTCGCACAGCACACAGTTTGGCTTGATGTTGCTCACTTTACCTTGGGTAATGTTATGTACTTTCGCTCGTTCTTCGGGCTTTCTTACCTGAATTCTTTTGGGAGACTGAGGAGGGGTCTTGTTAACCTTGTCTCTCCTATCATTTGTTCGAGGCTTGTATTTACTTACATCTCTCGGGGTTTTGTTAACATAGTAAGAGCAGTCAGTGTCTTTCCCGCTGTCCTCTTCTTGAGAAGCTTGGCTTTCGCCGTCGTCAGTATAACATACTGGGTTTACCCTTCTCCTAGTAACTGGTTTCTCACTTACCTTATTTTCCGATGTTTTTTCTCTGGACTGCTTTATGAGTTGTAGTTTGACCTCACCGTCTAGGAATGACATGAGATCAGCCATGGTAGGGCTCCGTCGTTGTTGCTCCATCATATACAACACTTTCTTGTCCCAGCGAGTACATACTCCACCCTTTGGTAAAGTAGAGACTATGGCTCCAATAACCATAGAACTCTGATATTCATGAGACTTACCTAACCAATCCAATTGTCGGCAGATCTCTTGAATCTCATCGGAAACCTCTATAATCTCGTTACTAAGGAACTTTCGGGGAGCTACTAATTTTGCATACAAATACTTAGCTATGTTATCCTTATTACCATACCTGGTGTTTAATGTATCCCAAACTTGTCTTAATCCATTTGGATGTCCAATAAACTTCAACGCCATTAACTTGGGAGGTCCTTCCAAACATTTGATGAGGAATCTCAGTTTCTCTCCGCTAGATAGTACAGAGTTCTGTATGCTATCTTCGTAATATTCATTAAACGGTAACCATTTCATTTCATCTCATCTCCATTGAATTTGACGATTTCTCCCACTTTGACCGCTTGACGGGCTTCTGTTCTAGCCATCTGACGAGTAAAACTTTCTTGGGCCATCGTGTTATTTAATATCGAATTATCGGTATATAAATTTCTCGGATTATTATCAGGTCTATAGGGAATATCATTACAAACAGGTTTATAATCACCCTTAATAGGGTTTGCTATAGGAGTTTCTACTTCGCTAGCAGTATAGATGCGTGTAGGCTCCACACCTTGCGCATGAAATACTTCAGGCCTAACAGGTTGACACATTGTTACAGGGGGTGTTGGTATGCCCTTTTTTACATTTACTAATTTATCGCGTTCTAGCGCGATACTTTGCTGCACTTCTTGTAGCTCTAACCTACTTTCCCTGACAGTTCCCTTGAACTGGTGGACCGTCTCCTGCATCTGTCCGAGCAGGACGTTCATCCCTTTTCGTCCCTCCTCCACCCACTCGACCGCCGAAATGGGAGTCGCCAATGTTGTGGCGGGCGGGCGAGGGACTACGGGCGACCAATCCATTCGCTCAGAGTCCATGACAGGAACCATTTCAGGGGCTGTTCTACTAGGCACTGATAGTTTCGTGCTGTGTAAAGGGAATTTAGAGGTTGCTCCCTGGAATACAGGTGTCTCTAGCACCGAAGCGGTGGCTTCGAGAACAGGCCTAATTATTTCAGGCTCATCTGTTATAGTAGGGAGTCTACTTACAGCAACAATTCGGTCTGTGTGTTCTGTACTACTTACGGCTGTGTTAGCTAGTTGTCTTCTAACAGCTGGAGGTAAATCAGGCAATTTCTGACGGGGAGACGTTCTTTTACGCCTACTTAGACGAGATCTACTTCCTCCACCTTCAGGGTCGGTGGTGTCTCCTTCCTCCGATGATGTATAGCCCTGTCGTTTGGAAGTAGATCGACTCATCATCTGCATTCGACTATCCGTTAACCATTTATTTATACTATCTTGACTTTCCTGAATATTTTCCAACGCTAGCTGGGCGATCTCATCAGACGCTCTCCTTTCTGCTTCTGCCAATGCCTCCGCCGCTTTTCTTTCTGCCTCTGCCACTGCAGCCTTTCTTTCTGCTTCTGCCACTGCAGCCTTTCTTTCTGCTTCTGCCACTGCCGCTGCTGCTTTTGCCGCTTCCACTGCCGCTGCCGCTTTTGCCTCTTCCACTGCCGCTGCCGCTTTTGCCTCTTCCACTGCCGCTGCCGCTTTTGCCGCTGCTTCTGCCTTTCGGTCCTCTATCTGTTTTTTCTTGACTTGTTCTTCCTGGGCTCTAGCGATGCGGAGTTGTTCATCAAATTTAGCTTGGTTTGCAGCTAACATTTCAGTATCGATTGCGTCCAACACATGCTTGGTTCCTTCACTATTAGGGGAAAGTCCAGCCAGCCGTCTTCTCAACTCCTCGTCTCCTAGGAATCTCTGATAGTCTGACAGATAGATATCAATGTCGTCTCTCGTTCGCGGTCTCTCTGCTGTCACTTCACTTTCCACTTGAGAAAAGGTGGCATCGGTTGATTCTTCGTAGGTTGGTCGCTCAGCCAACCGGGATTTCCACTGGGCTGTTTCTTGAACTTTGAGACCTACCCGCTGGAACCAAGTCTTGACAGCAACTTGCAGCGACGTGTCCTGCCTTCTTTTGGAAGTTTCCTCAAAAGCCGATAGGATCAGTCTAATGCGTAGGGTTCTTTCACGTACTTGATAAAGCAGCTCTTCCTGCTCTTGAGGTCCTTTTGGTTGTCGAAACAGTTGTTCTTCTAGTCTCTCTAAGGAGCCGAAGAATCCCTGCACATATCCTGCTGCTGACCTCTTCCAAACAGCTGGATCCATAGTATCTTTAGTCACTCCCATCCGGTATATGTCTTCCCAAGTAGCTTCTGACAAATCTAACGGGAATCCGGGTCCGGGAAAGTTCCATTGTGACTCGACAATAGACATCAATTCTTCCCTTGCGTATCCCGCATGACTATCCTGGGTCGATCGCTTATTTCTCGCCCAATCGCCTTGGTGTTCCTCCACCGCAATCAAGATCGTAGTTAGTACTGAGGCTGGAAGAGTGAGAAGGGGATCCGAGTAAGCTGTATCCACCATCTTCACTCCGCGTTCGGGGGTCAGCTCTACAGTATCCGAACTACTGGAGCTATCGGGTCGCTGGGAACTAGGTTCTTGACCAAGATGTTGCTGCGATAGGACAGCTGCCTCTTGGTTCCGTTTGACCTGGGCCCGAGTGCCTATGATAGACCTATGGTGGATTAGCCTAGGGTCTGATACTACTGGAGGGATGACCTTTCTTTTAGTAGGAGGTGAACTGAACTCTTTTCTTAATCGTTCCACACTCCTATCTTTGTCACAGATGGTTATATCGAGTAGACTATCCGACAGGTTTTGTTGTGTGTCAGACATGTTTAGTTATACAGTTGAATGCCTACTGCTATAGTTACAGTTAAAGCAAGTCTAGTAATTCAGTAGGGCTGTTGGCCTAGTACCGGTAATTAATTACAATATATTAGGATACCGGTATACACTTATAATATATATAAGTATTGCAGACTAGGTTTGTCACAGAATACCGGTATATAATTTCAGTGCAAATATATACAACTATATAATAAGCCTATTATAGATACAGGTATATCAATTATTTAAGATAATTGAATTTCTGAAATTATAAGGTTACTTAGTTACTTGAGTTTACTCTATTACCGTTATTTTAGCAGTAGTCCAACTGATATTAAGACTTAATTATTGTATGACAGGCCTACTAGTTTATAAATCTTTTAAGTTGATTTATAATATATATATATATACCCTGATAAGGGGTTTTGTTACAATACTGAAATAGATGTTACTATTTCTGGGAAATAATCACTACACAGAAGCTGTGCGCTCTCAGTGAAGTGCTACTTATGGGACACTAAAACAAATAATTCTACTGGCCTACGTTACTTATCTACGAATTACTTACAGTATTGTTGAGATTACAATCTCTAATAAACACAAGAAAAACGATACGTACGAATTTTTAGGGCAATTTAACAGGGAAACTACGAACCAGTCTAACAAAGGGTTAGAACTTCTGGTTATTACAACGGATAGGATACTACGGTATTTGAAAATAATAAGCAGGAGTAAATATACTGCGTTGTCCAGATAGAAAATATACCACCGCTTGACGACCTACAGCCGTATCGCTATAGGTACTACGTTATGTATCACGGAGTGTTCCTACCTAGAAGTTAATAGAGCTAACGAACGTGCCTATCAACCACTTTACAACACAAATATAATGCCTACACTAATTACTCTCGGAAAGCACTGTACACTAAACCCTAAATTAAGTGCAAGTACTTGTAAAACAGATAACCAGCAGTTAAATATACTTGAACAGTTAAAAGAACCACAGCATCTGCTGGAGTGACCGGGGCACAAAGTCACCAGTCTTTACCTACGCCAAGCAGCCCGTGTAGTACCGGGGTTAATTTAACTATAACGGTATGTATAACAAACACAATTACTGTAGGAATAAACTTGGGGACATGAATATTGCGAGTAATCGCATAAACTCTGAATAATAAATATTACGCTACCCGTACAGAATACTCAAATAAAATACAAACTAAATGTTGGCAGACTACTATCAAGCCTAGATAAACTACAGTATATGCAGATTCCGAAATTGTTAGTTAGTATGCGTGCTAACACGGTAGTACGACTTATTCTTTAGAAGGGGGTTGACCTTACAACTACGAGTTGCCCCAACTTACTAACTGGCACTTTATCAGACCAACTCTACACACGCTGTAATCTTCAAGCCTAACAACAGTCAGACAACAGTCCAGCCTACAATGATCTGAACAATCTGAGCAGACTTACACGTCTTCTGCTCAATATTAACTTACATGCAAATAAGAACTGACAGAAATAAGTAAAATCTCAATAAAAAACCAGGGCGGCCGTTCCCTGATTAAGTACCAAGACCTACCGGTATACAATAATCAAAATCGAATAATACTAATGTACTTATACAGCAGTACCGGTTATGACAGTTGGGCCTACTGACCTACAGAAGTACCGGTTCTGGCAGTTGGACCTACGGACCTACAGCAGTACCGGTTCTGGCAGTTGGGCCTACTGACCTACAGAAGTACCGGTTCAGGTTTACCGGTCGACCGGTACTTTGCAACCTTATTGCTTACTGCAATAAGATCAATAACTGTTATTGTACGCGCTTTTGGAGACCTTTAGCAGTTTAACCTGCCAAAATTTATATGTCTTTAGTTGGTAAATTGACTTTATAAGATGACAAGATTTAATACAAAATAAACACAACATTAGCCGAAGCCAGCCTGTGCGCGTTCATTCACCCGATGGTTACACCCGGGAGACTGGATTCGTATGCTTAGATTTATTGCAGTGAAGCCTACATGTATTATTCGATTGATCACTAATATATAATCTCTGGCAAATATTATTCACTTTCGGGAAATATTAGCAGTTCCTTTAGGACGTGGCGCTCTATCTATGTAAACAAAGCTATGACTTATACTAAACACAACGATATGGCTTAGAATTCACGTATGAGACGCATTCTTTAGGAAATGCTTAGTTATCAGTCTCACTCACTATCATACACACTACCTGTACCGCACAATACTGCTCACTGGTTTGCCGACAGTCACTGACTTTGATCACGTATAAAGAGAATAGCAATTGACTCATGTAGTGGCTATCAAATAGCATTATATTCACTACAAACCACTATAATATAAGTCGCAATCGTTATATGTAAACTGTCTCTCTAACCTGTAGTGTATCAAGAAGATTGGGAAATTTGGGTTATTTGGCGATATTCTTCAACTAATAACATCCAACTAACTGACACAAATAATTACAAACAGTAAAAGCAGTAAGACGGTAGGTTAAGATATGTAAATAAGTATGATTGTTCCGAGATGAGTTAGTCCGATAACAGTTATACGCTCTATAATCTAAGCCTACTAATGTTTCTTATAAAGTCTGAAAACAAGTGATTCCAGAGCCGTTCTTGTGGCCTAGAATAACACTGACTCGCCCAGCACAAATCCGTCGAATGTCTTCACAGGTAAAGGGTAAATCGCCCTGATTGGCTGTTAAGCGGAACAAAGAAACCATGTGTCCAATGGCCCTTTCCACGTCAGCAGTCAGCTGGTAGATGTCGTAATCTGAATCCTTCCCACGACATGGTGATAGAGAAAATGCCGTATTGCGGGTTTTTGTACCTTACTATGTCCGCTAAAGCATACATCCAGAAGAATTACTTTTATGTCCGTTAAAAACACCTATACGGTACTTTGCGGGCCAGGGAACGGATTATATCCGTAAACGCTTTTACAGTAGGTTTTAGAGTATTTGAGCGCACGGGGGAAATCTGGATTGCGGAGCGAAGGACTAGTTATATCCCACAGAAGCTTTTACACTGTCTGACAGTCAATCTCACAGACAATAAATAAGTAAGCACATCTCTTTACTATAATTTATGATATTGGGGTTTTCCTAGTGTCTGATTCCATTTCCGATGTCAATTTTAATATTTGACTGAACCTAGAATGTCTGTTTAAGTCTGTCTGTATGTACAGACAGATCGACTGACAGACAAATATAAAGGCATAATAGACTCCTCCAAACAAGGAAAGATAACACCAGAAAAGAAATCACCGACCTTAAAACCTTACGTAGTGTGATTTGTTATGTTTTTGACAGACAGACCGACAGACGGACAGACAAACTAGATTACGTCAAATTTGAAAACTGACCCCGGAAATGAAATCCGCAACCACGAAAACCCATGTAGCAATTATTTTAGTTAGGTGGTGTATATTTTTATATCGATAATTTGTTGACAAACAGAAAAACAGACCAATAGACAGACAATAAGAAAAACAGACAACTTAAGCTTATGATGTGATGTTAGGATTTTGATTTCTAAAATCTACGTTAAATTCTGATTTAGAATTAATAAAAAAAAAATTTCTAAAATTTTCATAATTTTGAAAAGTACTGGGGTACCATCTCCCCCTAATTTAACCGAAATTCAGATGTTCTGCCCTCGTGTATTGCATTTTGCATACGATGGCATTTTAGGTGCAATTCTGGCAAAACCTAAAACTGTCGGACAGCATAATTGAATTTGGGTAAATTAAAATTAGTGACAAAAAGTACTTATTTCCGAGACTGTTCTCTTATCGAAGAACATTACTTTCTCAGCAAGTCCAAATCTAGATCAGAAATATTATATCTTTGCACTAAGCCCACACTTTTGGTGTGTTATATTTATCAGCAAGTCCTGTAAAGATAAGTACCCTGCAAAACCTACAGCAAATAAATAACACATTCCCACGATTCGATCAAAATTGCAAAATGCCTACAGGGGCCAGTCAGCCTTAAGGGGGCTAACTATAACACCCACAGAACTGAAATTTTCGAAAACTTACAAATTTTTTTGTAGTTTGATAGAAGGGCTTTCATAAAAGGTGATATCTGTTTTCAACATTGAATTATTTTTTGACCAGGTCAGGTCAGGTATTCTAGGTCATTGATCAAGAAAACTTGCCACCTCCATGCAGCATAAAGGAGGTGCCACCTGTAGCTGCATAGACCCTCTTACTAGGGCAAATCTGGTCCTGTAACTAGGACCCCCTTCGTTCTGGGATAAGGACGCCCTTGGTCCTGGATTAAGGACCCATATACTTGGCTGCAGGGGTATATGGCCTGACCAGGCAGATGGTGATCTACCAATGGCTGGTCAGGAGTAGAGTGTTCTCATGTCCACTCTGAGAGCACTTCACTGCGACCTGCACCTGGCAGCAAGGGTACAGGGCATGACCCAGCAGATGAGCTGCAACAGCCAATGGTGGGTCATGTGCGCCAGAGTAGATATGGGAGATGGGCCTCATATCTGACTCCATTGCGACACCCACCCTGTGGAATGGCAAACCAGGGTGTGGTATTTGCCCCGAGAGCTGACTCGGCAAAAAAGCACCCCCCAACCCCCCACTATGGATTACATTAGCAATGCGGAGGTCCGGCCACTAGAGGCCAGTGGAATTACCGGACACAATCGGCCTCACAGGCGTCAGTTAACTCCTGACCGGCTGCCTGTCTCACCCCCTACTGGAGAGAGAGCAGCCAACAATTCTTTGAGTCCCTTTCCTGATGACCTTTCTGGCCCAAACCCTGGGTCACCAGGAAGGCCAGATTGTGATGGGGAGAGGGATTCTGGAGTTGGAGGCTACTCTCATGTTCCACCCCGACCAACAAAGCCATTGGTGAATCTGAGGCAGGTCACAAGACTAGCCTCAGTAAACACCCTAACACTCGGGTCCCCAATGCGACAAGGTGAGCTGACTGCCTTGGCAGATAAGCTTTCTCTTAGCGCAGTGGGTGTTCAAGAGCACCGAATGCAGACTGGACAGACTGATGAGGTTCTGATTAAGGACATGGGGGGCGGTTGGCGACTCGCCCTCACGTCAGCAGATGATAGTGGTAATGGTGGAATTGGTCTATTGATGAATCCAACTGCACATGCAGCATTGGACAAAATAGACCAAATCTCTAACCGCATCATCCGTTGCCACTTCTCATGTTCTGGAAGACTGGCTAAGAAGTTTCCTAAGGTGGTTCTGATTGTGTGCTACTCTCCAACTAGTGTTGCCCCTGTAGAGGAGGTGGAAAATTTCTACCACAATCTACAAGCAGCTACTGATGGAGTGGATCAGCATGCATTCTTAACATTCCTGGGAGACTTTAATGCAAGTTTGCATCAATCACCTACATCGCCCTGGGTCTATAGCAATAGTGTTAACCGAAATTCTGTCCATCTTCAGGATTTTATCTCTGGAAATGGATTGTTTTCGGCTGGAACCCAGTTCAAGAAGCGAACTGGAAAGCTATGGACTCATAGTGGACCCAGTGGTCACAAGTCCCAGATAGACCATATTCTGTTTCGTAGGAAATACAGGAGCTCTATACAAGACTGTAATGCATTTACACTTCGACCCTTCTCCAGTGATCACCGCCTTATTGTGGCCAAGGTAAGACTTAGTCTGCGTGCTAGCAGAACAACGAAATCTGCCTTGCCGCGGCATGACTGGTCCTCTCTGTTGCAACAGCCAAGTGTGAGATCCAGCTTCACACTACAGCTGAGCAACAGGTATGAGGCTCTTGCCTCTGAGGCGGCAGATCACTGTGAGGGCTATACTGCCTTTACAGAAGCAGTTAAGTTAGCAGCTGCAGAAACAGTTCCTGTATACCCTCGTAACAGGAAAAGGGCCCCCTGGACTGACAACAAAATTCAGAAGTGCCGAAATGACCTTCATAAGGCGCAGAAAGAGTCCCGACTCAAACAGACTACAGCGGCCAAGAATGCAGTTAAGGCTGCATCTAGGTCCCTGAACAGGCAGTACTCTGCTAATCTACAGGAGCTAATAAACCAACAGGTTGATGCCATTAATGATGCTGACGACAGCAGGCAATCATCCCAGGCATGGAAATCGATCAATCTGCTTACTGGGCGGAAAAGCCAACCAACCACCAAGGTTAAGGCTGAATCACCAGCCGATCGCCTCAATGGTTGGAAAGCCCACTTTGAAAAGCTCCTCAATAATGACAGGGTATTGCCTGATAACTTTATAGAAGTAAAAGTGTCTGAGTCTGTACTCCCAGATATTCCCATTGGCGATATCTCCTTTGCAGAAGTGAAGGCTGCTGCAAAGAGCATTAAGACCAATCGTGCCAGTGGAGTAGATGGTGTTCCCCCTGAGGTCTTTAAAATACCTGAGTGTTTAAAGCTCATCTATCCCATCATAGTAGACATGTACCGAACAACAAGAGTCCCACAAGAAATGAAAACAAATAAGTTGGTGCCAGTTCCCAAGAAGGGCAACCTAACACTCTATGGTTCTTTTCGGGGAATCTCATTGATCTCGATTGCTGCAAAGCTATACAATAGGATTCTATTAAATCGCATCAGGGATCCCATTGAGAGACTGCTCCGTGGAAATCAGAATGGGTTCCGTAAAGGTCGTGGGACCATGGAGCCCATTTTGGCACTTAGAAGGATAATTGAAGAGTTAGCAAAAAAGAAAGACAGGCATCTGGCTGTTATCTTTGTTGACTTCTTCAAGGCCTTTGATTCAGTCTCTCGCTCACGTATGTTCAGCATACTTTCATTATATGGGATTCCTGATGAAATTATTGCAGCAATCAGATCAGTATACGATGGTTCGACAACATTTGTGTCTACTGTTGAAGGTGACACAGAACCATTTGAAGTGTTATGGGGCGTCCTCCAAGGAGATACACTTGCACCATTCTTGTTCATTATTGTGGTTGACTATGTTCTACGCATGTCCTTAGATCATTATAATGATGATGGGGTGATGATAACTCCACCTACTGGCTCCAGAAGTCGAGGAAATCCTGCCAAGTACCTAACTGATCTAGACTTTGCTGATGACTTAGGAGTACTCTCAGAATCAAGCCCAACGGCTCCTCAGCTCATTAGAACATGCTGCTTCTAGTGTTGGTCTTTTTATTAACTCCAGAAAGACCAAAATTCTGACAGTTAACTTTGAAAGTCCTCAGCAAGTCTCTGATCGGATGAGCATAAGCTCAAAGGATGGTATGCTTGAGCATGTGGACGACTTCTGTTACCTGGGATCATGGATCCGGAAGTCAGGTGAGGACCTTCGAATACGTAAGGGAAAGGCATGGGCAGCCTTGAATAGGCTTTCCAGGATTTGGAAGTCACCGAGAATTAATCGGAAACTTAAGGTCCGATTATTTAGAGCAGCAGTAGTTCCAGTACTCCTCTACGGGAGTCCATGCTGGGCTCTAACTGCTGAGGACACCAAATCTCTGGATGGCACATTCACAAGAATGCTACGCCGGGTTCATTGTGTCAAGTACAATGCACACATCTCCAACCAGACACTATATAACATTGGAGGTTTCTCATTGGTTCCCCCAAGCTTGACACCAGAACAAAATCGCCTCCGCTTTGCAGGACATTGCTTTCGCCGTGAGGACCAGCCAGTGCATAATCTTGTACTTTGGCAGCCTCATGGAGTGAATAAGCATGGTGGACAGCCCATGACTTTCTTGAGACGCATCTTAAAGGACACTGGCCTTAAAGATGCGGATGATCTAGCAAATGTCATGGGTGATAGGGAGTTGTGGCGGAGCAATTTTGTTGACAAGCCGGCACAGCATTCTTAAAAATGCAGCTGCAATGCAGCATGCCGATCCTAGTAGTAGTAGTATTTTTTGACCTCAAAACTGCTCTTTTCAACAACATAATATATTGCTGATATTTATGCCTCTCTGTATAAAACAACCTTTTTATCAGTTTGTCGATTTTGACTTTTTTCATCACTAAATTCCCTACTACTTTTTTATTTTTTATTCAATTTCCATTAAACATATACCAAAATGTTTAGCATCTTTAGGGCTACAATCGTGAATATTGGTTTGTAAAACATGGCCATTTGGATCTTCTAGAACCGATTTTGTAACGATTTGCTACACTTTGTCTATCACAAAATAGTACTTAGTACTTATTTACACGCAGTCATCCAACGAAAATACTTTATATTTCCTTCGCAACATTTTCACAATTTCAGTTGTTTTTAGCAGCTTTTTCTTTTGAAAGGGTTTGCGGAAAAATATCAACTTTCGGGCCATTTTTGGAAATTACTAAAATGTGCCTTTGGGCCACCAGAGGCTTAATCCGGCACTGCGTTTGTATCTCTGTAGGTATAATAGATTCCTTCAAGAAATTAAAACAAATAAGTTGTTCCCCTTCCAAGAAGAGCAACATCACAATCTATGGTTCTTTTCGTTGAATCTCGTTGATCTCGATTGCTGCAAAGCTATACAATAAAATTCTATTAAATCGCATCAGGGATCCCATTGAGAGACTGCTCCGTGGAAATCAGAATGTATTCCGTAAAGGTCGTGGGACCATGGAGCCCATTTTGGCACTTAGAAGGATAATTGAAGAATTATGAAAAAAGAAAGACAGGCATCTGGCTGTTATCTTTGTTGACTTCTTCAAGGCCTTTGCTTCAGTCTCTCGCTCACGTATGTTCAGCATACTTTCATTATATGGGATTCCTGATGAAATTATTGCAGCAATCAGATCAGTATACGATAGTTCGACAACATTTGTGTCTACTGTTGACGGTGACACAGAACCATTTGAAGTGTTATGGGTCGTCCTCCAAGGAGACACACTTGCACCATTCTTGTTCATTATTGTGGTTGACTATGTTCTACGCATGTCGTTAGATCATCATAATGATGATGGGGTGATGATAACTCCACCTACTGGCTCCAGAAGTCGGGGAAATCCTGCCAAGTACCTAACTGATCTAGACTTTGCTGATGACTTAGGAGAACTCTCTGAATCATTAGAGGGAGCCCAACGGCTCCTCAGCTCATTAAAGATGCGGATGATCTAGCAAATGTCATGGGTGATAGGGAGTTGTGGCGGTGCAATTTTGTTGACAAGCCGGCACAGCATTCTTAAAAATGCAGCTGCAATGCAGCATGCCGATCCTAGTAGTAGTAGTATCAACCACCCTCCGTGAACGCAGATTAAGATTCAGTGGGCACTGCTGGCGAAGTAAAGACGAGGTCATACCAGATCTACTTTTCAGGCAACCAACACATGGAAAGCGTAGCCGTAGACGACCGGACTGGGACACTTTAGTCCCATTTATTTAGTGTTTTGGGACCGAATTGTCCGGGACCGAATTGTCCGGACCGAATTGTCCGGGACCAATAGTCCTACATCCGCTTGAAAGGGATAGTGAACTTGAGAGAAACGAAATTGCGACAAATATGGAGAATCGGGAAGCCTGGAAGGATCTCATTACCACTGTCCGAGTTCGCTCGACCTAGTAGTAGTGGTAGTAGTAGCAAATGTAACTACTACTACCACTACTACTAGGTCGAGCGAACTCGGACAGTGGAAATGAGATCCTTCCAGGCTTCCCGATTCTCCATAGTTGTCGCAATTTCGTTTCTCCCAAGTTCAGTATCCCTTTCAAGTTTATCTATATATGTTATGGCCGGTCGTCCACGACTACGGTTTCCATGAGTTGGTTGCCAGAAAGTAGATCTGGTATGACTTCGTCTTTACTTCGCCAGCAGTGCCCACTGAATTTTAATCTGCGTTTACGGAGGGTGGTTGATACAGGTGGTATTGTACCATAAAGCTCGGCGTTTGTCATGTGTTGTCTCCAGCTGATGTTTAGGGCTGCCCTTAGTAGTCTTGTGTAGCAACCATCAATTCGTTGTTCAAGTGATTTAGTCAGTGTCCAGGTCTCAACCCCGTATAAAAATACACTTTCCACTGTGGCTCGAAAGAACTTAGTCTTCAGGGGCCTGGAGAGATCTGATTTCCAGATGGTATCCAATTTTGATAGAGCTACCCAAGCCTTTGCTTTCCTAACTTCTATGTCCTTTTTGCTACTATCTATCCATGATCCAAGGTACTGGAAGTCATCGACTTTCCTTAGTTGATTATTATCAATGGTTGTCAAGTTTCCATCAACATTAAAGGTCATGAATTCGGTCTTTGTAGCATTTATATGCAATCCAACCTCCTTAGCAGCCCTCTCCACTTTATTTACTAGAAGCTGTGCATCTGCTAGCGTATTAGAGAGCAGGGCAATGTCATCCGCAAAGGCGGTGTCTGTGACTGTAGTTGCCGGATATCTACTACTTCTGCGTTTTTGAAGTGTGAATCCCAGATCTTCACCATTTGTGGCCGTCCTCATTGCGTAATCTAGCACAATTACAAATAGTAATGGTGCTAATGTGTCACCTTGCAGTACGCCAGCCAGGATTGAGAAAAACTCAGTTTCACCATCTGGTGAGAGTACCTGCGCTTCTGTGTCACAATATAACAATCCAATGCCAGCAACAATTACTTCTGGTATTCCATAAGCTCTTAGGATTTCAAGCATTTTACCTTTATGGATGGAGTCGAATGCCTTCTTGAAGTCGACAAAAGTCATGACTGCGGGGAGATTCTTTGACTTAATTCCTTCAAGTTAATGTAAACCTATAAGAAATCCCTGAAATATTAAAAAATTTCAAGATATGGCAATTGATGACGTTCCATTTTGAACAATATGGAGAACAATATGGAGATACCATGATAATTAATACCAGCAGATACGCAAGGAATAAATCTACAAAAATTACCATGGTTGTTGCATAAATTGCCTATAATGTATTGTATATAATAATGCATATTGTATGTATATATACAATACATGTATGTATATGTATGTATATTGATGGCAATTGCCGCTGGAAAGTTTTTGTGGTTTTACCGCAAACAATAGACATCTTGTGATCAGTGGGAGAAAGGCTATTTGCTTTTCATAAAAATACTTTAGTTAATTTTTTCGGTAATTGACTTTATCGAACTCATCTGGTCTAGTCTAGACAGACTGAAGTATGCTTAAGGGTTTATGATAAAGTCTATTAATTAATGTTAGACCGATTGGGCGAGAATTCAGATTAGGGTGGACAGACTTGATGATATATACTCATGATTACGCAAATACTGATGAAGTAGAAGATTAGACAGCAAAATGTTATATATTTATTTACATTTACTTTAATTTCATTCCCCTTAAAATCATAAAAGGTTTGGTCATTTGGTTTAGGATTATCCAGAGTAGAGATTACGAATAAGACGATGTATGATAACTTTGAGATACAGGAATCCTACAATATATATCGTACATACATAATTTTCCATTAGTCAATCCGACATACAGTACTTTGTATATAGAATACTGTATTTCTGTACAAATTATTAGCGATTGGAAAACTGCTAAAAAATAACTTTATAACTTTGTTTTGTAACTTTGTTTTCTGAGAAAAGAGCTTTCGAATGAGTCTAAAACGAACTTCGTACGACCACTAGAACTGGAGATTATACATTTTGAAGATCTCCAATGACCGATAAGTCTATACCGTGTAATCCCGCTTATTCGAGGCCCGTCTTTTTTCCGGAGACTTGACGTTGTCTTATAATCTGACCAGTACGTCCAATAATCATAAAAAAATACCTTCTAAATTAAATTTTTGTGCTCTTTCTCGTGGAGACATCCAATTGGCACCACTGAGCACAGAAATTTGCAGAAATTGAATGCAAACCCCAAACTTCATCGCATTTACCAATATCGCGATATATCGGAGCAAGTATCTTCTACTCCAGCTATCTCGAAAACTAAGCAAGATATGGGAAACGGTTTCCATTTTAGATTCAGCATGGAATTCTGCATCAGATAGCATATGTTTCAAAAATTCGTCTTTTTGGTCAGAAAATGCACTACAATGAATTCAATGAACGTGTAAGTTGTGAGATATGCTTTAATCCCCCCCACCCCCATGTAAAAATAAATAGTATGATTTTACTGTTTGCCATAATTGGGGACTATTTATTTGTGATCTGATACTCATCCTCCTGGATATCATCATAGTGACTGCAGTTAGATGTTGTAGTATATATATATACAAGCTGCAGTCTTGCTACCATCTGTACTTCTAAAATGTCCATCTAATATCCACAATACAATGACGAGAAATTGAACTTATCGCTCTCTAATGCCTCTCCATGATCTCTTCATTCCATAACATTGGTTTAGTTATGGCTAACATCGTAAATGCTCCTATATTACCTTGCTTGTATGTCATGCAGTAATCTAGACCTTTAGAAGAGCTCCATCAAATTAAATTGAAATTGAATTGAAATTGAAAATTGAATTGACATGGGTGTCCACGTGATATCTATATAGATTTACAGTAGGATAATAAATTGATTTTAATCCAACCAGTAGGTTTATAGCTACCATACCACAGCATGATACCTTTATACCTTTACCTATACCTTTATAGCATGACATACCACAAATGATCAAATGATAAACCATGTTATGTATAAACCTTGTTATGTGACTGTTATGTATAAACCATGTCAATTAAGTTTTAAATTCAATATGATTATTTTCATTTGGTTTATTTGTATTTGCATATATTCGGCGAGATGTTGCATACCTAAAGGAAAATTTTCCTGCAATGAAACTGGCATTTATACTGTTTGCAAATTTCAAGATGTGCCACTTGAACCGGCATGTAGAACATGGTGGGCCGGGCCGGGCCGGGCCGGGCCATCAGTCGCTGTCACCAATCTCACGTTTTCAATTACCAATGATTCGGCATATATGACGAAGCTCACATTTCTTACAGATAGTTTTCCTGATGCGAATTACATATCATTACATAATTACTATTGGACTGAGCTTCTTGAGGAATCATTTTATAGACTTAATAAACTGGTTGACGTAAATTTCAATTACAATAATATTAGTAAGATCCCAAATTCAACCTACCAACTAGATTCATTGAAACACCTCCAACTTCGACATAACAAGTTTAACTCCTTAAATGACATTAATCTACAAAAATTCCCAAATATAGAGAAACTCGACCTCAGTTACAATAGATTGGAAAACATCAAGAATATTCCAGTAAAACTGATGAAATTAAAGACATTAAAACTACAAGGCAACCCTCTGAATGAAACGGACATTAATACTATCATAAGGTCTACTGATAGATCTAGTAAATTACCTTCACTTGAGTTACTTATTGTAACTGAAAAACATATAGATGTTTGTGAGTTAAATTTGACATCTCGTGATAAAAGCTCTGATTGCGAATGGGTATTAAGGGAAACACCAGTAAGTAACATTGAGACTTATCTATATATCTTAAAGGTTTGTCCCCATGAAGATTCACAAAACGTTTTTAATGATAATTTGAATTCAATGTTAAATTACACTTGTATTAATTCAGAACAGAAGTGCAAAAAAGACCAAAGCAAATGCACTATTATTAAGTCGTGTTCTAATAATGGAAAGTGGTCGGATCTAAAGATCAACACTTGTTCCTGCCCTCAAGAACATGGTGGAGGTTATAATTGGCCTAAAACGATTAGTGGTGGTGCTACCAGTAACTGTAAACCAATCAATTATGAATATTTATCACTAAAAGAAATCTATAATGGTTCAAATGAAACTGAATTCAGACAAGATAACATCATAATAGCAAGATATAAATTAAATTATGGTGACATAGCCAATAAGGGATTTATTTTAGATGGCATTAAGGATTACAAAAATGAAAGTAATTCCCAGAAAGTTAAAGTGATTATCCCTCCTGGGGCATTTCCTGACCCGATTCCATCTAATGCTAGAATTGGTTTTGTTATGTATGAAAATTCTTCAAATGAGTATAAAACAGGAAACAATTCGAATGATAATATTTCTACTAAGTATACCGGTATCATTAATTCTCATATCTTGTCTATAAAAATTAAAAACATTAACATCTCTCTCAGTGCTACAAATCCTTTAGAATTCACTTTGTATCACCAAGAACCAAACGGAAAGTATACCAATCCACGATGCGTCCGCTGGAAATCTGATTCATCGACAATGAGTTATAATTGGTCGGAAGAGAGTTGCGCAGTGAACAAATCAACCACAAATTTCACAGTTTGTGAATGCACTCATTTAACAAACTTTGCAATTCTTATGGATATACACCATTCTATTGCTGAATCACCCAGTGCCTCTGTCCATCACAAACCTCAACAAATATTATCCATTATTGGTTCTGTACTATCTATCATAGGGTTGACTGTATTCATTATATTAGTAGCATTTCAAAAGAAACTGCTAGAGGGAACAATATATAAAATTCATTTGAATATGTGTATTTCATTATTGTTGCTCATGGTTATGCATCTTATAAATGGGAGCATGGTAGCAGTGAGTGTATATTCATGCAAAGTGCTGGGATTTCTTAACCATTACTTCCTACTAGTGGTTTGGGGTTGGATGTGTGTCGATGCCTTTAACCTGCTCATGAAAATTGTTGTAGATCCATTCTGGACCCCTTCAAAGTTTATATGGAAGTCAAGTATTGCAGCTTGGGGCATACCGGCAGTTATTTGTATAATTACTGTATCAGTAGATCATAACAACTATGAGCTAGTTGCTGATACGCTATGTTGGTTGAAACAAACAACAACCTATTGGGCATTAGGAGCTCCTATTGGCTTGGCTATTGTTGCCAATGCTGTTGTTTTCGCTCTGGTATTGAGAGTTCTTTTTTGTTCTGACAGAAGCAAGTTAAACACGAACAGCAAGAAGAGAGATTTATTAGACAAATTTAAAAAATCTGTATATGTGATGATTTTATTAGGGGTCACCTGGATTTTCGGATTTCTTCAAATTGGTCCAGGACATTATGTGGCTGCTTACATATTTATAATTTTAAATAGCACACAAGGTTTCTTTTTGTTTATATTTCATTGTCTTCTAGACAAAGAAATTAAGAAGGCATGGATATTGTCTTTGAATAAAGAACGTGGCACACAATCTTCTTCAATCTCTGGTGGACTGACATCCACAACAGGTGTGGTGAACTTCTTCTACAGACGAAAACGTTCTGGTCGCAAAGTTGATTTTAATCAAAAGACCCCAACCCCAGGATCAGCTAAACCATGTTCACAAGTATTGGTGGGCAATTGCGATACAAATAGTGATGAAGAAGTTGCGTTGCAGCGATTGTAGATCATTGAAAGCTGTGCTTTTGGATTCATTCTCTATAATTGAACTAACACATATTATATGGAATTGATTTCGAAATGAATTGTATTTGATTCTAAGGGTAGGTAGTTAGTTTTGATTCATTCAGTTTTGAATTATTCATGGAGTATCATGGAAAGCTTATAATAACTATTTAATATAATTATGAAAGTATGTAATTGAGACAACTACATACAATGACTGACATTGATAGTATAATATTGTTAGATAATATTGTTAATAGATATATAGCGATAATATTGTTAAGATGGGGACTTTGTCAATGTTAAAGAATTAAAAAATTGTACACTAAACCATATCTCATGTTCTTCGTTACAATTATGTATTAATTAATTAAAACATAATATTTTTCATACAGTCTCCATTTCAATACTTTTGTACAGTTCAATTAACCGACAGTTTATATATAACCAAAGTAAAATACGAATGGAGTATTTTGTAAAATATGGTAGGATACGATGTAGGAAAGAGATCGAGTGTACGGAACTTGCACGACATAGAGAGGCAAGTACTGTACAAAATCATACTGATCATAGTATGAATCCATGTATTGTATGGAAAAGAGGAAATGTGCAAGATTTGAAAAAGTTAATCTAATGTATCATATGCTGTTAGCGGATTCAGTCCGCTATGCACTCCTCCAGAAAATGGGAAGGGGAGCCAATTTAGCAATATTGGCTGGAAAAGCCGAAAGTATGTGATATAGTAGTATGTGATATAGTATGTACGACTACTACTAGGTCGAGCGAACTCGGACAGTGGAAATGAGATCCTTCCAGGCTTCCCGATTCTCCCAAGTTCAGTATCCCTTTCAAGTTGATCTATATATGTTATGGCCGGTCGTCCACGACTACGCTTTCCATGAGTTGGTTACCAGAAAAGTAGATCTGATATGACCTCGTCTTTACTTCGCCAGCAGTGCCTACTGAATCTTAATCTGCGTTCACGGAGGGTGGTTGATACAGGTGGTATTGTACCATAAAGCTTGGCGTTTGTAATGTATTGTCTACAGCTGATGTTTAGGGCTGCCCTTAGTAGTCTTGTGAAGCAACCATCAATTCGTACTTCAAGTGATTTAGTCAGTGTCCAGGTCTCACCCCCGTATAAAAATACACTTTCCACTGTGGCTCGAAAGAACTTAGTCTTCAGGTGCCTGGAGAGATCTGATTTCCGGATGGTATCCATTTTTGATAGAGCTACCCAGGCCTTTGATTTCCTAACTTCTATGTCCTTTTTGCTTCTCTCTATCCATGATCCAAGGTACTGAAATTCATCGACCTTCCTTAGTTGATTATTATCAATGGTTGTCAAGTTTCCATCAACATTAAAAGTGATGAATTCGGTCTTGGTAGCATTTATATGTAATCCAACCTCCTCAGCAGCCTTCTCCACTTTATTCAGTAGTCGGTGTCTGTGACTGTAGTTGCCGGATATCTACTAATTCTGCGTTATTGAAGTGTGAATCCCAGATCTTCACCCTTTGAGGCCGTCCTCATTGCGTAATCCAGCACAATTACAAATAGTAATGGTGCTAATGTGTCACCTTGCAGTACGCCAGCCAGGATTGAGAAAAACTCAGTTTCACCATCTGGTGAGAGTACCTGTGCTTCTGTGTCACAATATAACAATCCAATGCCATCAATGATTACTTCTGGTATTCCATAAGCTCTTAGGATTTCAAGCATTTTACCTCTATGGATGGAGTCGAATGCCTTCTTGAAGTCCACAAAAGTCATGACTGCAGGGAGATTCTTTGACTTAATTCCTCCAATCAGTCTCTGTAGTGCAAGTATCTGAGCTATTGTTGATCTACTTGGTCGAAATCAATTTTGGTTCTTACAAAGTAGTTTCTCTATATGAGGCCTAATCCTATATAGAATCATTTTATTGTATATATTGGCAGCTACCACAAGCAGACAGATCCCACGATAGTTTGTTGGTATACTGAGTTCTCCTTTCTTAGGGAGAGGCTTTCGTTGACCTTTAGTCCAAATTGGTGGAGGCTTTTCCCCTTTTAACATCCGGTTGCAAACATTCAATAATTGTCTGTTTAGCACTCCTGTTTTCCATACCTCCACTGGAATTTCATCTAATCCACTCGTTTTATTATTGGACATGCTTTTAATGCTTCTTTGGAGTTCTGCAGGTGTGAAGTCCCCTGTCTCTATAGGTAGTGTCTTGTCATATATTTTCCTTGTAGGGCTGACCTCGATGTTTGGTGGCTGCCCAAGCAAATTGCTGAAGTGATTTTTCCACTCCCCACACGTTCTTCGGGACTATCGGCTTTGAGGTGCCACTTTGCACAACTTTTCCGACCAGATACCTCATTCACAGTTTGTCAGGTAAGTCTTGATTGTTGCTGTATGTGAGCAGTTGTAATTGCTTCAAATTTATCCTGTATGTACTTTTCCTGGCTGATATTGTAAGACAATTTAAGATCATCCTTAGCTTTCCAAACCTTGTTAATGTTTTCGGTTGTTGGTTGTTCGGTTTTTACTTTGTAGGCTATCTTAAGATCTTCTCTCTTACAAGTAACTTCAGAGTTTTGCCATGTCACATACTGTTTTCGTTTGGGTTTCTGGTTTTTTCTGGTTTTTTCATAAATAAGAAGGTTCAGTTTGACTTGCAATGTATTGATAACTACAAGATAACTACTCTATCTCACCAATAGAAGTTACTGCACGTACGGTGCGAATAACGTAACACCAATAATACACAACAATAATAAATAGGAGAGAAGGTGAATAAACTAGAGAGGCGACATTTAATGTAAAAATGCACCTAAGAATAAACTCTATATCAAAACCACCAGATTAATTACGCCGCAATATTGGCAATAATCGTCAAACATCTGACCTGTCACATATTAACACCTCCACCTTATACACCCAAAATGTCAGTTACCTCTCTCAGCTGTGAGTACTGTTGCCAAACCCAAAACCAATAATAACCCCTTTTGCCACACAAACCGGATACATTGTTCTTTCTGTATTGTAATCCCTACAGTAGTTATTGCTCCATTGTTAGCTCTTATCAATATGCAGTAGTAGTAGGGTCTTGGCCGGCTCGGCGACAGTTAGACCCAACTGACACCCATTGGGTGTCATATGACACCCAATTATCACCCATAGGGTGTCATTGGGTGTCATTGGCGCCAGGCTGTCTGGGTGACACCTCCTAATTAGGCTAATTAGATCCTAATTGACAGGTGTCATCAATTAATTAGTACAATTAAACCCTAACAGGTGTCATATGACTCCTAATTAGGGTTTAATTGATTATCCTAATTAATCAGACTGATTAGCGCCCTGACACACAATGGGTCATCAGTGATCAGTTTCAGGTCAGGTCAGGTATTCTAGGTCATTGATCAAGAAAACTTGCCACCTCCATGCAGCATAAAGGAGGTGCCACCTGTAGCTGCATAGACCCCTTTTACTAGGGCAAATCTGGTCCTGTAACTAGGACCCCCTTCGTTCATAAGGACGCCCTTGGTCCTGGATTAAGGACCCATATACTTGGCTGCAGGGGTATATGGCCTGACCAGGCAGATGGTGATCTACCAATGGCTGGTCAGGAGTAGAGTGTTCTCATGTCCACTCTGAGAGCACTTCACTGCGACCTGCACCTGGCAGCAAGGGTACAGGGCATGACCCAGCAGATGAGCTGCAACAGCCAATGGTGGGTCATGTGCGCCAGAGTAGATATGGGTGATGGGCCTCATATCTGACTCCATTGCGACACCCACCCTGTGGAATGGCAAACCAGGGTGTGGTTTTTGCCCCGAGAGCTGACTCGGCAAAAAAGCACCCCCCAACCCCCACTATGGATTACATAAGCAATGCGGAGGTCCGGCCACTAGAGGCCAGTGGAATTACCGGACACAATCGGCCTCACAGGCGTCAGTTAACTCCTGACCGGCTGCCTGTCTCACCCCCTACTGGGGAGAGAGCAGCCAACAATTCTTTGAGTCCCTTTCCTGATGACCTTTCTGGCCCAAACCCTGGGTCACCAGGAAGGCCAGATTGTGATGGGGAGAGGGATTCTGGAGTTGGAGGCTACTCTCATGTTCCACCCCGACCAACAAAGCCATTGGTGAATCTGAGGCAAGTCACAAGACTAGCCTCAGTAAACACCCTAACACTCAGGTCCCCAATGCGACAAGGTGAGCTGACTGCCTTGGCAGATAAGCTTTCTCTTAGCGCAGTGGGTGTTCAAGAGCACCGAATGCAGACTGGACAGACTGATGAGGTTCTGATTAAGGACATGGGGGGCGGTTGGCGACTCGCCCTCGCGTCAGCAGATGATAGTGGCAATGGTGGAATTGGTCTATTGATGAATCCAACTGCACATGCAGCATTGGACAAAATAGACCAAATCTCTAACCGCATCATCCGTTGCCACTTCTCATGTTCTGGAAGACTGGCTAAGAAGTTTCCTAAGGTGGTTCTGATTGTGTGCTACTCGCCAACTAGTGTTGCGCCTGTAGAGGAGGTGGAAAATTTCTACCACAATCTACAAGCAGCTACTGATGGAGTGGATCAGCATGCATTCTTAACATTCCTGGGAGACTTTAATGCAAGTCTGCATCAATCACCTACATCGCCCTGGGTCTATAGCAATAGTGTTAACCGAAATTCTGTCCATCTTCAGGATTTTATCTCTGGAAATGGATTGTTTTCGGCTGGAACCCAGTTCAAGAAGCGAACTGGAAAGCTATGGACTCATAGTGGACCCAGTGGTCACAAGTCCCAGATAGACCATATTCTGTTTCGTAGGAAATACAGGAGCTCTATACAAGACTGTAATGCATTTACACTTCGACCCTTCTCCAGTGATCATCGCCTTATTGTGGCCAAGGTAAGACTTAGTCTGCGTGCTAGCAGAACAACGAAATCTGCCTTGCCGCGGCATGACTGGTCCTCTCTGTTGCAACAGCCAAGTGTGAGATCCAGCTTCACACTACAGCTGAGCAACAGGTATGAGGCTCTTGCCTCTGAGGCGGCAGATCACTGTGAGGGCTATACTGCCTTTACAGAAGCAGTTAAGTTAGCAGCTGCAGAAACAGTTCCTGTATACCCTCGAAACAGGAAAAGGGCTCCCTGGACTGACAACAAAATTCAAAAGTGCCGAAATGACCTTCATAAGGCGCAGAAAGAGTCCCGACTCAAACAGACTACAGCGGCCAAGAATGCAGTTAAGGCTGCATCTAGGTCCCTGAACAGGCAGTACTCTGTTAATCTACAGGAGCTAATAAACCAACAGGTTGATGCCATCAATGATGCTGACGACAGCAGGCAATCATCCCAGGCATGGAAATCGATCAATCTGCTTACTGGGCGGAAAAGCCAACCAACCACCAAGGTTAAGGCTGAATCACCAGCCGATCGCCTCAATGGTTGGAAAGCCCACTTTGAAAAGCTCCTCAATAATGACAGGGTATTGCCTGATAACTTTATAGAAGTAAAGGTGTCTGAGTCTGTACTCCCAGATATTCCCATTGGCGATATCTCCTTTGCAGAAGTGAAGGCTGCTGCAAAGAGCATTAAGACCAATCGTGCCAGTGGAGTAGATGGTGTTCCTCCTGAGGTCTTTAAAATACCTGAGTGCTTAAAGCTCATCTATCCCATCATAGTAGACATGTACCGTACAACAAGAGTCCCACAAGAAATGAAAACAAATAAGTTGGTGCCAGTTCCCAAGAAGGGCAACCTAACACTCTATGGTTCTTTTCGGGGAATCTCATTGATCTCGATTGCTGCAAAGCTATACAATAGGATTCTATTAAATCGCATCAGGGATCCCATTGAGAGACTGCTCCGTGGAAATCAGAATGGGTTCCGTAAAGGTCGTGGGACCATGGAGCCCATTTTGGCACTTAGAAGGATAATTGAAGAATTATCAAAAAAGAAAGACAGGCATCTGGCTGTTATCTTTGTTGACTTCTTCAAGGCCTTTGATTCAGTCTCTCGCTCACGTATGTTCAGCATACTTTCATTATATGGGATTCCTGATGAAATTATTGCAGCAATCAGATCAGTATACGATGGTTCGACAACATTTGTGTCTACTGTTGACGGTGACACAGAACCATTTGAAGTGTTATGGGGCGTCCTCCAAGGAGACACACTTGCACCATTCTTGTTCATTATTGTGGTTGACTATGTTCTACGCATGTCCTTAGATCATCATAATGATGATGGGGTGATGATAACTCCACCTACTGGCTCCAGAAGTCGAGGAAATCCTGCCAAGTATCTAACTGATCTAGACTTTGCTGATGACTTAGGAGTACTCTCAGAATTATTAGAGGGAGCCCAACGGCTCCTCAGCTCATTAGAACATGCTGCTTCTAGTGTTGGTCTTTTTATTAACTCCAGAAAGACAAAAATTCTGACAGTTAACTTTGAAAGTCCTCAGCAAGTCTCTGATCGGATGAGCATAAGCTCAAAGGATGGTATGCTTGAGCATGTGGACGACTTCTGTTACCTGGGATCATGGATCCGGAAGTCAGGTGAGGACCTTCGAATACGTAAGGGAAAGGCATGGGCAGCCTTGAATAGGCTTTCCAGGATTTGGAAGTCACCGAGAATTAATCGGAAACTTAAGGTCCGATTATTTAGAGCAGCAGTAGTTCCAGTACTCCTCTACGGGAGTCCATGCTGGGCTCTAACTGCTGAGGACACCAAATATCTGGATGGCACATTCACAAGTATGCTACGCCGGGTTCATTGTGTCAAGTACAATGCACACATCTCCAACCAGACACTATATAACATTGGAGGTGTCTCATTGGTTCCCCCAAGCTTGACACTAGAACAAAATCGCCTCCGCTTTGCAGGACATTGCTTTCGCCGTGAGGACCAGCCAGTGCATAATCTTGTACTTTGGCAGCCTCATGGAGTGAATAAGCATGGTGGACAGCCCATGACTTTCTTGAGACGCATCTTAATGGACACTGGCCTAAAAGATGCGGATGATCTAGCAAATGTCATGGGTGATAGGGAATTGTGGCGGTGCAATTTTGTTGACAAGCCGGCACAGCATTCTTAAAAATGCAGCTGCAATGCAGCATGCCGATCCTAGTAGTAGTAGTAGTAGTTGTCTAACTGTACACCTAGAGGCCCAAGAGGGTGTCATAAGTGACACCGCAGCTCTTTTATTTATTTTACTTTAATTATTCATATTTAATTCTAAATTAATTAATTGTATTACTTTTACTTTATACATTGATTTCTTAGCCATACTTAGCCATAGGGTATACAGCTCCCCCACTGGCAACTAATTAGTCTTATCTATATCCAGACAGCTTTATCGTTGACCTTTGACCCCCCAATTAGCTTTAACCAAGCAACAGCTTATTAATAATAGTTGTATCCAAGCGCCCCCCCCCCCCCCCCCCTCTCGTGACAGCTCTGATTACTAATTACTCTTACCTATATCCAGTCGTCTGCAGTTCCCCTGTCTACCGCTAGAGGGCGTATTATTTGAAAATTAACATCTTCTCTAGCTTTGTTATTTACAATCCGCAAAACTATGAAGTTATATTGCTTAAGAGTTCTAAGGGGCGAGCCATGAGGCAAGATGTTTGAGGCTTATTTAGATATATTATTACTTATTTTGACCCCCCAATCGGCATCTACTACGGCATAGGCTATATCTTTTGCAGAGTCACAGAGTAGTCTGAAGTTCCCCAGTCTGCCGCTAGAGGGCGAAATGTCACAAAGTGAAAACCATACGGTAGCCATGAATTGGTTAGTAGGCAATAATACTACATTTTGCAACGTTAGGCCTATTGCTGACCGAACGAAAACTGCCCTGGTTCATGCAGGGATCGAACCCATGACATACGGGAGATTTGAATTCAATGCAACCACTACACCAAAGTGGAACAGTAACCGTCGAATTTGTTCGTTGACGTTCGAATTTGAAAGACTCTCATTTAAGACCTGACACAGACTATGCCTCACTGAGGCATAGACTATGACTCACTGAGGCATAGACTATGCCTCATTGAGGCATAGACTATGCCTCACTGAGGCACTGAGGCATAGACTATGCCTCACTGAGGCATAGACTATGACTCACTGAGGCATAGACTCTGCCTCACTGAGGAACTGAGGCATAGACTATGACTCACTGAGGCATAGACTCTGCCTCACTGAGGAACTGAGGCATAGACTATGACTCACTGAGGCATAGACTATGCCTCACTGGGGCACTGAGGCATAGACTATGACTCACTGAGGCATAGACTATGCCTCACTGAGGCACTGAGGCATAGACTATGACTCACTGATGCATAGACTATGCCTCACTGGGGCACTGAGGCATAGACTATGACTCACTGAGGCATAGACTATGCCTCACTGGGGCACTGAGGCATAGATTATGACTCACTGAGGCATAGACTATGCCTCACTAAGGCATAGACTCTGCCCCACTGAGGAATAGACTATGACTCACTGAGGCATAGACTATGACTCACTGAGGCATAGACTATGACTCACTGAGGCATAAACTATGCCTCACTGAGGCACTGAGGCATAGACTATGCCTCACTGAGGCATAGACTCTGCCTCACTGAGGCATAGACTATGCCTCACTGAGGCATAGACTATGCCTCACTGAGGCATAGACTATGACTCACTGAGGCATAGACTGTGACTCACTGAGGCATAGACTATGCCTCACTGAGGCACTGAGGCATAGACTATGACTCACTGAGGCATAGACTATGCCTCACTGAGGCATAGACTCTGCCTCACTGAGGCATAGACTATGACTCACTGAGGCATAGACTATGCCTCACTGAGGCACTGAGGCATAGACTATGCCTCACTGGGGCACTGAGGCATAGACTATGACTCACTGAGGCATAGACTATGCCTCACTAAGGCATAGACTATGCCTCACTGAGGCATTGAGGCATAGTCTATGCCTCAGTACTACTACTACTACTAGGATTGGCATGCTGCATTGCAGCTGCATTTTTAAGAATGCTGTGCCGGCTTGTCAACAAAATTGCACCGCCACAACTCCCTATCACCCATGACCATGATAATCATTATAATGGTGTAACAAATGTAAATTATGATGTTCATGGTGTTCGCCTTGGACTATTCAATGCACGTTCTGTAAATAATAAAGCTGCATACATTAAGGATTATGTGATCGATAACAAACTGGACGCTTTAGCTATAACAGAAACTTGGCTAGTTTGAAATGATAATGACCATATTACTGTAAATGAATTGCGACCAACATCATATAATCTTGAACACATTGCGCGGACGCACACAACGGGAGGAGGCGTTGCATGCCTGTATAATGATATCTTCAAAATGATTCATGTAAAAGGAAAATTATACGAAACATTTGAGTACATGGAGACATTATTGACTCTACATAAATCTGCTTTTCGAATTGTGATAATCTATCGCACTTGTCCCTCCACAACCAATGGGCATACTGCAAGTAGGTTTTATGACGAGTTTGCAGAATTTCTTCAGTATCTTATATTATCTTCTGGATTGTTGATAATACTCGGGGATTTTAATTTCCATATTGATGACGAAACAGACAAAGAAGCGACAGAATTTATTTCTTTGACTAACTGTTTTGCAATAGATCAGCTTGCGTGTGAATCAACGCATAGAAAAGGTCACACATTGGATCTCGTATTAGTGTACGCAGAAGATCGTGATTCAATTGTAGATCTCACTGTCCAAGATATTGGTATCTCAGACCACTATATGGTTACCTTTCGAATCGATGTGAAAAGAGACCTCTGCGAAAAGGGGGCAAGATGTTATAGGAATCTGAAGGATATCGATATGGGAGCTTTTGTGGTTGATATTGAATCATCGGATCTCTGTAGGAACACTCCGAGGGACCTAATTCAACTTGTACATTCATACAATCATAGTTTATCGATCATACTGGACAAACACGCACCGGTGATTAAAAAAACAATCGGAAACCGCAAAAAGGAAGAGTGGTATACTCCACTTATTTCGGAAGAAAAGCGCAAAAAACGAAAACTAGAACGGAAATACCTAAAAAGCAAACTTGAAGTGGATCGCATCGAGTATAGGCAACAATGTAAAACTATCCTCAGCTCCATTAATTTAGCAAAGGAAACTTATTATAATAAGATTATAACTGACAATAAGGGGGATACAAGAACATTATTCGCGGTTGCTAATAAGGTATTATATCGTCGGACTGAGACTCGGCTTCCAGCACATGATTCACCGACTGATCTGGCGAATGAATTTTCTAATTACTTTGAGCAGAAAATAGCTGGTATCCGGAATGAAGTGAATGAGGATAACGATGATAATGTAACAGGCAATATTGATATTGAGACTGGACCCACAGATATATCCATGAACATGAACAATATGAACAATCATGATACCAACCTCGGATTCGCAACATCTTGCGACGACGGCATTCCCACTGAAAAAGGTAAATTAAAGGATGGCAATGATACGGTAAACATGAGTCAATTTAATCCAGTAAGCGAGGATGATGTTAAGAAACTAATAGATGATGGTAACTCGAAATCGGGCCCTAATGATCCCATCCCAACAAGGCTATTGAAAATGTGCCTGGGACCCCTCCTTGTTGTCATAACTCTGATGATAAACCTATCGATAGCAACTGCAGTAGTACCAACATTATTTAAGGAGGCTATTCTGACACCAATATTGAAGAAAGCTCGACTCAATCCTGAAATCTTTAAAAATTTCAGACCGATATCGAATCTGAGATATATTGCGAAACTTACAGAAAAGGTGGTAGCTGACCAACTAATTAGTCATCTCAATCTGAATAACTTACACGAACCATTGCAAAGTGCCTATCGTAAATACCATGGAACAGAAACAGCGATGTTAGCAGTAACTGACAGTATCTTACGTGACATTGATGATGGATCCGCAGTCTTAATGATTATGTTAGATCTGAGTGCCGCCTTTGACACGGTGGAGCATTCAAAAATCTTAGATATCCTACGGTCGGATTTAAAGATCGATGGTCTGGCACTTGATTGGTTCCGATCTTACTTGGGGGATAGGAAACAACAGGCGATGTTTATTCAGATATGAAAAAACTTAAGTTTGGATTACCACAGGGATCTGTATTGGGGCCGGTATTATTCAGTATCTACACACGATCGTTGTCCTCCGTGATAATTAAACATGGCCTTAAATACCATCTATATGCGGACGACACCCAAATATATATCGCCTTTAAGCCTGCAGATATAAATCATGCGGTAACTGTAACAGAAAAATGTCTCGAAGATGTGAATGCATGGATGAGAAAACATTTCCTTAAACTCAATACAGATAAAACTGAAATATTGGTCTTGCAGTCCCGCTTCAACCCGGACTTAAACCTACATCAGGTTCGAGTTGGTGTTGATACCATTGAATGCAAATCTGGTGCACGTAGTCTGGGGTATCAAATGGATTGTTATATGATGAATTCCAAACAGATCGCTATCACTGTCAGAGACGCGTTCTACCATTTGCGTAGTCTGTCAAAAGTAAAGCGTTATTTTGGAAATAAAGAGCTCGAAATTCTTATTCATGCGCTTATATCCAGTAAACTAGACGCGTTTAATTCACTATATGGGTTGCCTGCGAAATACATTTCAAGACTACAATACGTGCAGAATTGTGCAGCGAGGATGCTGACGAATACACGTAAACGGGATCACATAACGCCAGTACTGCGTGAACTTCATTGGTTACCTGTACGCCGCCGAATAAATTATAAAATAGCATCACTAACGTTTAAGTGTTTACACGGGCTGGCTCCGCAATACTTATGCAATCTACTTGTCCCATACATTCCAATCCGTGCATTGAGATCAGGCAGTGCTGGGCTACTTACTGTACCCCGGTACAGGATGGAGCACTATGGTAAACGTTCCTTTTCGGTTGCTGCACCAACTATCTGGAATTCGCTTCCACTATATGTGCGGAATGCCACGACGGTCGAAACGTTTAACTCTCGTCTAAAAACCCACCTGTTTCGATTGGAGTATTCTACAGACTATTCCTTATTTTAATTTTTTATTTCACTGTTCCACAATTAAGTTTACTCAAACTAACTATGTACTGTACTAACTATATATATATTTTTAAGATACTATAGTTGGTTTTTATCATTGCGCCCTGAACAACTTGTACTAACTGATAGGGCGCGTTATAAATAAATATTATTATTATTATTATTATGACATTTGCTAGATCATCCGCATCTTTAAGGCCAGTGTCCTTTAAGATGCGTCTCAAGAAAGTCATGGGCTGTCCACCATGCTTATTCACTCCATGAGGCTGCCAAAGTACAAGATTATGCACTGGCTGGTCCTCACGGCGAAAGCAATGTCCTGCAAAGCGGAGGCGATTTTGTTCTAGTGTCAAGCTTGGGGGAACCAATGAGACACCTCCAATGTTATATAGTGTCTGGTTGGAGATGTGTGCATTGTACTTGACACAATGAACCCGGCGTAGCATTCTTGTGAATGTGCCATCCAGAGATTTGGTGTCCTCAACAGTTAGAGCCCAGCATGGACTCCCGTAGAGGAGTACTGGAACTACTGCTGCTCTAAATAATCGGACCTTAAGTTTCCGATTAATTCTAGGTGACTTCCAAATCCTGGAAAGCCTATTCAAGGCTGCCCATGCCTTTCCCTTACGTATTCGAAGGTCCTCACCTGACTTCCGGATCCATGATCCCAGGTAACAGAAGTCGTCCACATGCTCAAGCATGCCATCCTTTGAGCTTATGCTCATCCGATCAGAGACTTGCTGAGGACTTTCAAAGTTAACTGTCAGAATTTTGGTCTTTCTGGAGTTAATAAAAAGACCAACACTAGAAGCAGCATGTTCTAATGAGCGGAGGAGCCGTTGGGCTCCCTCTAATGATTCTGAGAGTACTCCTAAGTAATCAGCAAAGTCTAGATCAGTTAGGTACTTGGCAGGATTTCCTCGACTTGTGGAGCCAGTAGGTGGAGTTATCATCACCCCATCATCATTATGATGATCTAAGGACATGCGTAGAACATAGTCAACCACAATAATGAACAAGAATGGTGCAAGTGTGTGTACGCGCTTTTGAAGACATTTAGCAGTTTAACCTGCCAAAATTTATATGTCTTTTGGTTTATAAATAGACTTTAGAAGATGACAAATATTTAATACCAATAAACACAACATTAGCAGAAGCCAGCCTAGTGCGCGTCCATTCACCCGCTGGATATACCCGGGAGACTGGATTCTGAGGGCTTAGATTATTATTGCAGTGTAAGCTTACTGTATTATTCGATTGATCGTTAATAAATAATTTCTGACCAATATTATTCACTTTCGGGAAATATTAACAGTTCCTTTAGGACGTGGCGCTCTATCTAGGTAAACAGAGATATGACTTATACTAATCACAACGGTAAGTCGGTAAGGCTTATGATTCACGTATGAGGCGCATTCTTTAGGAAATGCTTAGTTATCAGTCACAATCATGCACACTACCGGTAACACACAATACTGCTCACTAATTTGCCGACCGTCAATGAATTTTATCATATATAAAGAGAACAGCAACGGACTCATGTAGTGCTTATCAAATAGCATTAAATTCACTACAAACCACAATAATATAAGTCGCAATCGCTATATATAACCCGTCTCTCTAACCTGTAGTGTATCAAGAAAATTGGGAAATTTGGGTTCTTTATAAATATTCTCCAAATAATATTCAACCAAACAATAGTAAATAGCAGTATAATAATGTATATTGAACCGATAATGTAAGACTGAATTGCGATCAGTTGATATGATTAGATAAGATAACAGTTATACGCTCTATAATTTAAGCCTACTAATGTTTCTTCTAAAGTATGAAAACGAATTGACTCTAGAGCCGGTGTTCCTGGCCTAGATAGCAACAACACAACAGTATCACAAAAAACAGTAAGACTGAACACTCCTAGTATGATCGGCCGAATATCTCCACATCGACAGAAAAAATCGCTCTGATTGGCTTAAGCTAAACAAAGAACCATGTGTCCAATGGCTGTTCCCATGTCAGCAACCAGCTGTTAGATGTCGTAATCTGAATCATCAAGGATAAGCTGTGTAAAGGTATTTGGTGCATTGCGGGTTTTTTGCCTTACCATGTCCGCCAAAACACGTATATAGAAGAATGACTTTTATGTCCGTTAAAACACCTATAACGGTACCTTGCGGGCGAGGGGGACATATATATAGTTAGAGAGCCTTTTAGAGTATTCCAGCGCCTGGGGGGAAACTGGATTGCGAAGCAAAAGGGCCAGTTATATCCCACAGAAGCTTTTACACCGCTCCCAGAAAATGGGATTTGAGTCTATAAAATATACAAAATCACAGTTTCTAATATACGTAAATACTCTAAACAGTTAGTCTTTCTTGCGCGGACGGCGTTTACGCAGTTTTTTAAAGCTAGCCAGAGTCTTTTTCTCTTTGGGGCGAGCCACTTTACAAGGAGGGCTATAACTCCTGGGTGAAGGGTGCAATATGATTGCATCAGAGGGTGTAGGATTATGGTCGGTGTATCCGCCAGTCGAAGTACCGGGTTGATTGACATCAACGTCGGGGGAGAGGGGTCTAACGGCTTTGAGAGCTCGTTTTAAGACAGCCGCTCTTACGGGTCCTTCACGAGTGGTCTGAACGAGAGCCGTGGGTGGACCATAGGCAGTTAGAAACCTCCGGGGTTTAATGGTTCTTTCCAACTCGCGTTCGCGGGCTCGGTATTCGTAAGGCCGTCGATATACTTCCTGTAACTCGGGGTGTGAGTTAACAAATAAGTCTCCATAGTCCGGATCCTGACGGATATAATTGATTAAGTTATAGGAATGAAGGTCGCTAGGATTAACACTCCTGAGAAATTTGCGTACGAATTTGGTTGAAATACATTCTCCGACGCGCTTCAGTAGTTCGTAACTCGATATGCGTGATTTCTGTTCAACAGAAGCGAATAGATAAGGATGGAACGCATAAATTCCTTCGTAAGCGCGTCCAGGATAATAGCGATGGCGCGAATCACAATGTGAATCAGCGTTCGCTTCCCAAGCTCTGATGTAACGTAGTGTGATCATTTCATCTACGCTTTCCAAATCGCGATTAAAAGGGCAATCGAAACTGGCGTGTCCCTTTAGTTGACAATGGTGACATTGAGTCATAAATTGAGGGCAAACCGCAAAAATGTGCAAGTTATTGAGTCTGCAATACGCGCAATAAATTTCCATCGCCGGTTGTTCGTGGAAATAGGAACAGCGGACGACATTTGTGTCCATGGGCGTAACATGGTCTCTCGATGCGCATAACCGACAACGTTGCCGAGAAACATAGTTGGCATGGCGATAATTGTACGCAGTGAGACACTGTGGACCTTGATACCATTCTATGATGTAATCGTTGTCGCTGTTCCGGGCGCGATAGGCTGAATCTCCTCAGATTCTAGGCATATTGGTTCGTCTTCCCAGTCTGTTACGAATAGAATTTTCGTGATCTATTCTCGGTTTATCGTTACGACTCCGCTGGGTATGATATTTAAATAGAACCATTTCCCTTTCGGTGTCTACATCGTCCGTATCATGTAAATCGATAGGATGGCCGGTAGTTAGGAAGTCCATATACGTACCATTACGATGCGTATAACGAGCGGTGAATTTTCGATAGTCCAATTCACGCGTAAGTTGCTCTTGGGACATCGGCGGTTCGATATAACGACCATCGTCCTCCGTAATGGTTGGATCGGCTTCACCGCATATCAAGCTATCCACAAATGCTTGTAAAGGTAGAGTATATCGCTCCCTGATACCAAGATCATCTTCTATCAACTCCGTCATATCTGCTATCTGAGTTTATTAATATCGAAATGAGTTTATGTTTAGGCGAGCGGACGTCGCTGCCTACCTCTCTTTGCCCCCGGACAGTGGGATTCTCAGCGCCGATGTACTGTCGTCGTGGTGTTTACGCCAACATGTAGCAACAGCACGACAACGATAACCGGCACAAGTCACTCCACTGTCCGTCCCAAAGGCTTGAATCCACTTTAGGTTCGTTCTATAGGAGTGTTGGGTTACTTTCACAATTGCGACTAGCTACTGTAAACACACCTTAGCAGTAACATTCACCTACAAACGCACAAATTCCACACAACTGTCACCAATTGTACACATACAGGCCATTTGTCCGTTAGTCAGTGCCTTCCAGAATGTCACGTTATTACTGTGTATCCTTGGATACTAACAGTGTGCTATGTATTCTCTATGCTATGCAATGGGACAAGCTTTCTATTGTTCTTTTAACTTGCTTCTAATTCTAGCGTGGGTGTTGCTATGGTGACATTATGGAATGCTAGCGGTAGAATTAGGGTAATTCTCATGCATACAGATCTGGAATGCTATTTAATAATAATTCTTTAATTGTCACTATCCTCTTTATGTATGATTTTATTAATTTTATCGGCTATTGACTATATGTTGGAGATTCTCGCACTCTAATACACTCAATAGGGTGAATCTCCGCTCCCATGATCTATTAATTAATGGAATTTTGGGAGTGTTATAAATTGCGCAAAATGACAATTTATGAAATTCATTTAAAATATGAATTTAAATTTATTCCCGCGAATTTTATTATTTGATGTTAAAATTGACACAATTTTTATTCCAGAGCATGTCTGGGGACTGAGGATCCTTGATTCTATAAAATTGTCTTTTAAGAGTATCGGTAAGTGCTGCGATATCTTAATTGACTAGAAATTTTAAAGGATCTGAATTTTACAGATTTTAATAAATATTAAATTAATATTTAAGATGGGCACCGATTTATTTCAGAACTTGTCTGGAGACGTTAACCACTGATTCTAGAATTTGTCTTTCAAGTATATCGGTGGGTGCCGCGATATCTTAATCGACTAGAATTACATATGGTCAAAAGGTTTAACAGATTTATTTGCGTTTTACGCTACTGTTAGAGGGACTTCACTCTACTATATGTATTATTTAATATAAGGTAGAAGGGCAATATCGCACGAAGCAATGTCAGTGTGAAGAGGCAAGTCGTTTCCAAGGTCTACCCAGAGCTTGGTTTAGCTGAGACACGAGGATCTGAACTTTGCATTCCTAATACTCTGCCTACCAATAATACTTGAATATAGTAGTGGCTTTATTGTACTTTACTAAGTACGGACATTTCATCTTACTGTAGTCACGTATTTACAATATGATACGGACAGTAAGGAAAGAGAAAAATAATTATTTTCTCGCCGTCGCACTAAATATATATTATAAGTAATTACGTACGTAATAAACACTAATACATTGCACTAATCTACTAAATTATCACTAAAATAACATTTTACTAAAATAAAATTAAAGGAAACGATTATAATAAAATTACATAATAATACATACATAAATATAAAATAAAAACAAATATAAAATGATATAGTCACACCCCCACTCCATATGTTATTACGTTATGGAGTCCCTAGATATTTGTCGGATTAGGGAAGTGGTCGTAGGAAGAGTATCTTGCCTTCCATAGTTTCCGGACAGTTTTCGGTCTCTTTCCAGTAAACATAAACGACTAGCTGGGCGATTTAGTTGTTGTGTTACTTTCTCCGCTCCCTTGGCCTGTCTAATCTTCACCAGGGTAAGATGAGGAGGCCATTCTCCTTCTTCTTTACTTAAGAAGTCGGATCCACCTAACCAGCCTGGATTATCTATCAGTTCTTGAGGAGTTGCTCTTCTGGAAGCGATGTCGGCTGGATTAATCGTCCCAAGGCAATGTCTCCATTGATCTACATTGGAGTTAATATCGTCATTATCTGAGGAGTATGGTGTTCCCTCAGTTGGATCGTCCACATCACTGCTCTCCACTTCCCATTCCTTTACTTGGTATACCTGTTGTTGGGGTAATCTCTCTTTGAGAGTTCTACGGGAAGGGCCAGTGAAGTACCAACCTACTCTAGTTCTTACCGCATAGGTTTGTAGTGGCTGCGGTTGAGCAGGCCGTTTCTCCAATGTCTCGAGCGCCTCATGCGCGTTTTGGCCGATGAGTATTTGCACTCCAGGATAATCTGTCTGGAATCGAGGTATCTTAAGATGTTCGATGCTCTCATCCTCGTCCCAATTATAAAGGTCTGCTTGGGTAGTAGCGAAGTTCTTTATAGCCACCATTTTTACCGACCTTATACCTTGTGCTCCTAATTTATCCTGGGGGGTGGACAACACACCTACATAGTAATCTGCCGTTAGGGTAGATTTCCAAACCTGCATAATTCCTGACATATTCAATTTAGTCCGGAATTTGGGTTGTCCAGCAAAGATATCTTCGGCTAGTTCTTGATCGATGAATGTTCCTGTGCTGCCGGAGTCAAGGAGGGCTATGTTCACTATGTAACTTTTGTTAGGACCGTGAACTCTTACCTGCACTACAGGAAATTCTCTGATTCCTACGTTGGAAGTTGGAGGTTTCCAAGATGGTTGTCTGTCAAAGGTAGTTGGGGGAAACTCATTGTCGGTGTCCTTTTCATACGTAAGTGCTCGATACACCGCGGTATTGATTAGGTAACAGGATTCGTTGGCGTCGGAGAATTCGTCAGTATAGAATCCTTCCATCTCAGATTCTTGATCAGTGTCATTTACATCACTGAATTGGACATGTAGTTTGGGCTCACTTACCTGACTCGGGTTGTTTCGTTCGAACTCACTGTGTAACAAGATGTGATGTTTCGCGCCACACTTTGCACACTTTACGTCGGAGTAACAGGTTCGCCGTTGGTGTCCTGATCTGAGGCAATTATAGCATAACCGCTTATTCCACAGGACTGTACGTCTGTCTACAAGGGATTTCTTTAGAAATTCAGCACACGCACTCAAACGGTGGGGCCCGTCGCACAGCGCACATTTTGGTTTGATGTTACTCACCTTACCTTGGGTAACGTTATGCACTCTCGTTCTTTCTTCGGGCTTTCTTCCGTGAATTCTCTTAGGAGACGTAGGAGGAGTTGTTGTTACCTGTTCTCTCCTGTCACTGGTTCGAGACTTGTATTTACTTACGTCTTTATAGGTCTTGTTGTCATAGTAAGATTTTGCTGTGTCTTTCCCGCTGTCCTCTTCTTGAGAAGCTTGGCTTTCGCCGTAGTCAGTGTAACACACCGGTGTTACTCTTCTCCTAGAAGCGGGTTTCTCACTTACCTTATTTTCCGATGTTTTCTCTCTGGACTGCTTGATGAGTTGTAGTTTTACTTCACCATCTAAGAAGGACATGAGATCAGCCATGGTAGGGCTTCGTCGTTGTTGTTCATTCATGTACAACACTTTCTTGTCCCAGCGTGTACATACTCCACCCTTGGGTAAAGTAGAGACTACGGCTCCAATAACCATGGAACTCTGATATTCATGAGACTTACCTAACCAGTCCAATTGTCTACAGATCTCCTGAATCTCATCGGAAAACTCTATAATCCCGCTACTAAGGAAGTTTCGGGGGGCTACTAATTTTGCATACAAATACTTAGCTATGTTGTCCTTGTTACCATACCTGATGTTTAATGTATCCCAAACTTGTCTTAATCCTTCTGGATGTCCAATAAACTTTAACGCCATTAACTTGGGAGGTCCTTCCAAGCACTTGATGAGGAACCTAAGTTTCTCTCCATTAGATAGCACAGAGTTCTGTATGCTGTCTTTGTAATATTCGTTGAAAGGTAACCATTTCATCTCATCTCCATTGAATTTGACGATCTCTCCCACTTTAACCGCTTGGCGGGCTTCTGTTCTAGCCATCTGACGCGTAAAGCTTTCTTGGGCCATCGTGTTATTTAATATCGAATTATCAGTATATAAATTTCTCGGATCATTATCAGGTCTATAGGGAATATCATTAATAACAGGTCTATAATCACCCTTAATAGGGTTTGCTATAGGAGTTTCTACTTCACTAGCAGTATAGATGCGTGTAGGCTCCACACCTTGCGCATGTAATATTTCAGACCTAACAGGTTGACACAATGTTACAGGGGGTATTGGTATGCCTTTTTGTATATTGACTAACTTGTCGCGTTCCAGTGCGATACTTTGCTGCACTTCTTGCAACTCTGCCCTACCTTCCCTTACTGTTCCCTTAAGTTGGTGGACAGTCTCCTGCATCTGTCCGAGCAGGAGGTTCATCCCCCGCCGTCCCTCCTCTACCCACTCGACCGCCGAAGCGGGAGTCGCCAACATTGTAGCGGGCCGATGCTGGACGACGGGAGACAAATCTTTGATTTCTCTCTCTGCTATCAGGACAGGGATATTCTCATGGACTGTTCTACCGGGTACAGGCAGTGTAGTACTATGTAAAGGGAATTTAGAGTTAAGCTCTGGAAGTACAGGGGTCTCTAACACAGAAGTGACTTTGGGAACGACAGGCCTAATTATTTCAGGCTCATCAATTATTGTAGGGAGTCTTTTGACCTGAATAGTTTGGTCTGTGGGTTCCGTACTACCTAAGTCTGTGCTAGCTAGTTGTCTTCTCACAGCTGGGGGCAAATCAGGCAATTTGTGACGGTAAGATGTTTTTCTACGCCTGCTTAGACGAGATCTATTTCCTCCGCCTTCGGGATCGGTGGTTTCGCTTTCCTCCGATGACGTATATCCCTGGCGTTTGGGAGTAGATCTTCTCATCATATGCATGTGACTAGCAGTTAACTGTTTATTTATGTTGTCTTGCGTCTCTTGCAGATTCTCCAACTCCAGTTGGGTAGTCTCCTCAGAGGCTCTCCGTTCTGCTTCTGCCACTGCCTTTGCTGCTTTTCTTTCTGCTTCTGCTTCTGCCGCCGCTGCCTTTCTTTCTGCTTCTGATTCTGCCGCCGCTGCCTTTGCTGCTTTTCTTTCTGCTTCTGCTTCTGCCGCCGCTGCCTTTCTTTCTGCTTCTGCTTCTGCCGCCGCTGCCTTTCTTTCTACTTCTGCTTCTGCCATAGCCGCCACCTTTTGTTCCTCTATCCGTCTTTTCTTTACTTGTTCTTCTTGGACTCTAGCGAGGCGGAGTTTTTCATCAAATTCTGCTTGGTTAGCAGCTAACATTTCAGCATCGATTGAGTCTAACACACGCTGGGTTCCTTCACTATTAGGGGAAAGTCCAGACAGCCGTCTCCTCAACTCTTCGTCTCCTAGGAATCGCTGATAGTCGGACAGATAAATGTCTATGGCGTCTCTCGTTCGTGGTTTCTCTGCGGTCTCTTCGCCTTCCACTTTCGAAAGGGTGGCATCGGTTGGTTCTTCATAGGTTAGTCTCTCAGACAGCTGGGATTTCCACTGGTCCGTTTCTTGTACTTTGAGACCTACCCGCTGGAACCAAGTTTTGACAGCAACCTGCAGCGACGTGTCCTGTCTTCTTTTGGAAGTTTCCTCAAAGGCTGATAGGATTAATCTAATGCGTAGGGTTCTTTCGCGTACTTGATATAGCAGCTCTTCCTGCTCTTGAGGTCCTTGGGGTTGTCGAAACAGTTGTTCTTCTAATCGCTCCAAGGAGCCGAAGAATCCCTGCACATATCCTGCTGCCGACCTCTTCCAAACAGCTGGATCCATCGTATCTTTAGCCACTCCCATCCTGTGTATATCTTCCCAAGTAGCTTCGGACAAATCTAACGGTAGTCCGGGTCCGGGAAAGTTCCATTGTGACTCGACAATAGACATCAATTCTTCCCTGGCGTATCCCGCATAACTATCTTGGGTCGCTCGCTTACCTCTCGCCCAATCGGCTTGATGTTCCTCCACCGCGATCAATATAGTAGTTAGCACTGCGGCAGGAAGGGTGAGAAGGAGATCCGAGTAGGCTGTAGCCGCCATCTGCACTCCGCGTTCGGGGGTCAGCTCTGCAGTATCCGCACTACTGGAGCTATCGGATCGCTGGGAAAAAGTTTCTTGACTAGGATGTTGCTGCTGTTGGACAGCTGCTTCCTGGTTCCGTTTGACTTGGGCCCGAGTGCCGATGATAGACCTATGGTGTTGGATTAGCTTAGGGTCTGATACTACTACTGGAGGGATGACCTTTCTTTCAGTAGGAGGTGAGCTGAACTCCTTTCTTAATCGCTCCACACTCCTATCTGTGTCACAGATGGTTGTATCGATTAGACTGTCTGACAGGTTTTGCTGGGTGTCAGACATGTTTAGCTATACAGTTGAATGTCTACTGCTATAGTTACAGTTAAAGTAAGTCTAGTAATTCAGTATGACCGTTGGCCTAGTACCGGTAATTTATTACAGTGTATTAGAATACCAGTATACACTTATAGTATATATAAGTATTGTAAACTAGGTTTGTCTCAGAGTACCGGTATATAATTTTAGCACAAATATATATAAATATATAATAGGCCTATCGTGAATACCGGTATACAGCTTACACTGATAGTATATATAAGTATAATTATGGACTAGAATTAATTACAGAGTACCGGTATGATTTCAGCTCAAATTTATAGAAATAAATATAATAAGCCTATGGTAAAGACCGGTATGTCAATTATTTTATAATAATTGAATTTCTGAATATTTTAGGGTTACTTGGTGACTTTAACTTACTTTGTTACCATTATTTAAGCAGTAGTCCAACTGATTTTGAGACCTAGTTGTTGTATGGCAGGCCTACTATTTATAAATCGTTTGAGTTGATTTATAATAGATATATACCCGTTTAAAAGGGTTTTGTCAATATTTGAAATAAATGTTATTATTTCTGGGGGAGTCACTACACAGAAGCTATGCGCTCTCAGTGAAGTGCTACCTATGGGACACTAAAACAGATAATTCTAATTTACCTAAGTTACTTAATACTACAAATTACTTACGATACGGGTGAGATTAAATCTCTAATTAAACACAACAAAAATATTACGTACGAAATTTTAGGGTAATTTTACAGGAAGTCTACAAACCAGCCTAACAAAGGGTTAGAATCCTGGTTATTACAACGGACAGGGTACTACGGTATTTGAAAATAATAAGTAGTAGTAAATATATTGCACTGTCCAGATAGGAAAATACCACCGCCTGACGACCTATAACCGTATCGCTATAGGTACTACGTTATGTATCACGGAGTGTTCCTACCTAGAAGCTAATTACCGCGGACTACCAGATCCAGCGTGCCAATTAACCACTTTACAACACAAATATACTGCCTACACACTAATTACTTCGGAAAGCACTGTACACTAAACCCTAAATTAGGTACAAGTACTGGTACAACAAATAATCAGTAGTTAAATATACTTGAACAGTTAAAAGAACCACGGCATCTGCTGGAGTGACCGAAGCACAAAGTCACCAGTCTTTTCCTACGCCAAGCAGCCCGTGTAGTACCGGGGTTAATTTAACTATAACGGTATGTGTAACAAACACAATTACTGTAGGAATAAACTTGGGGACATGAATGTTGCGAATAATCGCATAAACTCTGAATAATAAATATTACGCTACCCGTACAGAATACTCAAACAAATACAAACCAAAACGCTGGCAGACTACCACCAAGCCTAAATAAACTACTGTATGTGTAGATTCCAAAATGGTTAGTTAGTATGCGTTCTAACACGGTAGTACGACTTATTCTTTAAGAGGGGATTGACCTTACAGCTATGGCTGCCCCAACTTACTAACTGGCACTCTATCGGACAAACTCTACACACGCAGCAATCTCTTCAGACCTAATAATAGCTAGACAACAATCCAGCCTACAAAATATCTGAGTAATAACTATTACGGTACCTGAACAGACCACACAAACAAACACAGGCCAAAATGCTGGCAGAGTACTGTCAAGCCTAAATAAACTACAGTATGTGCAGATTCCAAAATGGTTAGTTAGTATGCGTTCTAACACGGTAGTACGACTTATTCTTTAAGAGGGGATTGACCTTACAGCCATGGCTGCCCCAACTTACTAACTGGCACTCTATCGGACAAACTCTACACACGCCGTAATCTCTCCAAACCCAACAACAATCCGACAACAGTCCGGCCTACAGTTATCCGAACAATCTGAGCAGACTTACACGTCTTCAGCTCAATATTAACTTACTAGGAAATAAAACTGACAGAAATAGACCTAAGTAAAATCCCAATAAAAACCAGGCGTCCCCGATTTAATATCGAGACCTACCGGTATACAATAATCAAAATCGAATAATACTAATGTACTTATACTGGAAGTACCGGTTAGGACAGTTGGGCCTACGGACCTACAGAAGTACCGGTTCTGGCAGTTGGACCTACGGACCTACAGCAGTACCGGTTCTGGCAGTTGGGCCTACTGACCTACAGAAGTACTGGTTCAGGTTTACCGGTCGACCGGTACTTTCTACTTTATTGCTTACTGCAATAAAGTCAATAACTGTTATTGTACGCGCTTTTGAAGACCTTTAGCAGTTTAACCTGCCAAAATTTATATGACTTGTGGTTTATAAATAGACTTTAGAAGATGACAAATATTTAATACCAATAAACACAACATTAGCAGAAGCCAGCCTAGTGCGCGTCCATTCACCCGCTGGATATACCCGGGTGACTGGATTCTGAGGGCTTAGATTATTATTGCAGTGTAAGCTTACTGTATTATTCGATTGATCGTTAATAAATAATTTCTGACCAATATTATTCACTTTCGGGAAATATTAACAGTTCCTTTAGGACGTGGCGCTCTATCTAGGTAAACAGAGATATGACTTATACTAATCACAATGGTAAGTCGGTAAGGCTTATGATTCACGTATGAGGCGCATTCTTTAGGAAATGCTTAGTTATCAGTCACAATCATGCACACTACCGGTAACACACAATACTGCTCACTAATTTGCCGACCGTCAATGAATTTTATCATATATAAAGAGAACAGCAACGGACTCGTGTAGTGCTTATCAAATAGCATTAAATTCACTACAAACCACAATAATATAAGTCGCAATCGCTATATATAACCCGTCTCTCTAACCTGTAGTGTATCAAGAAAATTGGGAAATTTGGGTTCTTTATAAATATTCTCCAAATAATATTCAACCAAACAATAGTAAATAGCAGTATAATAATGTATATTGAACCGATAATGTAAGACTGAATTGCGATCAGTTGATATGATTAGATAAGATAACAGTTATACGCTCTATAATTTAAGCCTACTAATGTTTCTTCTAAAGTATGAAAACGAATTGACTCTAGAGCCGGTGTTCCTGGCCTAGATAGCAACAACACAACAGTATCACAAAAAACAGTAAGACTGAACACTCCTAGTATGATCGGCCGAATATCTCCACATCGACAGAAAAAATCGCTCTGATTGGCTTAAGCTAAACAAAGAACCATGTGTCCAATGGCTGTTCCCATGTCAGCAACCAGCTGTTAGATGTCGTAATCTGAATCATCAAGGATAAGCTGTGTAAAGGTATTTGGTGCATTGCGGGTTTTTTGCCTTACCATGTCCGCCAAAACACGTATATAGAAGAATGACTTTTATGTCCGTTAAAACACCTATAACGGTACCTTGCGGGCGAGGGGGACATATATATAGTTAGAGAGCCTTTTAGAGTATTCCAGCGCCTGGGGGGAAACTGGATTGCGAAGCAAAAGGGCCAGTTATATCCCACAGAAGCTTTTACAGTGTGTCTCCTTGGAGGACGCCCCATAATACTTCAAATGGTTCCGTGTCACCGTCAACAGTAGACACAAATGTTGTCGAACCATCGTATACTGATCTGATTGCTGCAATAAATTCATAAGGAATCCCATATAATGAAAGTATGCTGAACATACGTGAGCGAGAGACTGAATCAAAGGCCTTGAAGAAGTCAAGAAAGATAACAGCCAGATGCCTGCCTTTCTTTTTTGATAACTCTTCAATTATCCTTCTAAGTGCCAAAATGGGCTCCAGGGTCCCACGACCTTTACGGGGCCCATTCTGATTTCCACGGAGCAGTCTCTCAATGGGATCCCTGATGCGATTTAATAGAATCCTATTGTATAGCTTTGCAGCAATCGAGATCAATGAGATTCCCCGAAAAGAACCATAGAGTGTTAGGTTGCCCTTCTTGGGAACTGGCACCAACTTATTTGTTGTCATTTCTTGTGGGACTCTTGTTGTTCGGTACATGTCTACTATGATGGGATAGATGAGCTTTAAACACTCAGGTATTTTAAAGACCTCAGGGGGAACACCATCTACTCCACTGGCACGATTGGTCTTAATGCTCTTTGCAGCAGCCTTCACTTCTGCAAAGGAGATATCGCCAATGGGAATATTTGGGAGTACAGACTCAGACACTTTTACTTCTATCAAGTTATCAGGCAATACCCTGTCATTATTGAGGAGCTTTTCAAAGTGGGCTTTCCAACCATTGAGGCGATCGGCTGGTGATTCAGCCTTAACCTTGGTGGTTGGTTGGCTTTTTCCGCCCAGTAAGCAGATTGATTGATTTCCATGCCTGGGATGATTGCCTGCTGTCGTCAGCATCATTGATGGCATCAACCTGTTGGTTTATTAGCTCCTGTAGATTAGCAGAGTACTGCCTGTTCAGGGACCTAGATGCAGCCTTAACTGCATTCTTGGCCGCTATAGTCTGTTTGAGTCGGGACTCTTTCTGCGCCTTATGAAGGTCATTTTGGCACTTCTAAATTTTGTTGTCAGTCCAGGGGGCCCTTTTCCTGTTTCGAGGGTATACAGAAACTGTTTCTGCAGCTGCTAACTTAACTGCTTATGTAAAGGCAGTACAGCCCTCACAGTGATCTGCCGCCTCAGAGGCAAGAGCCTCATACCTGTTGCTCAGCTGTAGTGTGAAGCTGGATCTCACACTTGGCAGTTGCAACAGAGAGGACCAGTCATGCCGCGGCAAGGCAGATTTCGTTGTTCTGCTAGCACGCAGACTAAGTCTTACCTTGGCCACAATAAGGCGGTGATCACTGGAGAAGGGTCGAAGTGTAAATGCATTACAGTCTTGTATAGAGCTTCTGTATTTCCTACGAAACAGAATATGGTCTATCTGGGACTTGTGACCACTGGGTCCACTATGAGTCCATAGCTTTCCAGTTCGCTTCTTGAACTGGGTTCCAGCCGAAAACAATCCATTTCCAGAGATAAAATCCTGAAGATGGACAGAATTTCGGTTAACACTATTGCTATAGACCCAGGGCGATGTAGGTGATAGATGCAGACTTGCATTAAAGTCTCCCAGGAATGTTAAGAATGCATGCTGATCCACTCCATCTGTAGCTGCTTGTAGATTGTGGTAGAAATTTTCCACCTCCTCTACAGGGGCAACACTAGTTGGAGAGTAGCACACAATCAGAACCACCTTAGGAAACTTCTTAGCCAGTCTTCCAGAACATGAGAAGTGGCAACGGATGATGCGGTTAGAGATTTGGTCTATTATGTCCAATGCTGCATGTGCAGTTGGATTCATCAATAGACCAATTCCACCATTGCCACTATCATCTGCTGACGCGAGGGCGAGTTGCCAACCGCCCCCCATGTCCTTAATCAGAACCTCATCAGTCTGTCCAGTCTGCATTCGGTGTTCTTGAACACCCACTGCTCTAAGAGAAAGCTTATCTGCCAAGGCAGTCAGCTCACATTGTCGCATTGGGGACCCGAGTGTTAGGGTGTTTACTGAGGCTAGTCTTGTGACTTGCCTCAGATTCACCAATGGCTTTGTTGGTCGGGGTGGAACATGAGAGTAGCCTCCAACTACAGAATCCCTCTCCCCATCACAATCTGGCCTTCCTAGTGACCCAGGGTTTGGGCCAGAAAGGTCATCAGGAAAGGGACTCAAAGAATTGTTGGCTGCTCTCTCTCCAGTAGGGGGTGAGACAGGCAGCCGGTCAGGAGTTAACTGACGCCTGTGAGGCCGATTGTGTCCGGTAATTCCACTGGCCTCTAGTGGCCGGACCTCCGCATTGCTAATGTAATCCATAGTGGGGGCTGGGGGGTGCTTTTTTGCCGAGTCAGCTCTCGGGGCAAATACCACACCCTGGTTTTCCATTCCACAGGGTGGGTGTCGCAATGGAGTCAGATATGAGGCCCATCACCCATATCTACTCTGGCGCACATGACCCACCATTGGCTGTTGCAGCTCATCTGCTGGGTCATGCCCTGTGCCCTTGCTGCCAGGTGCAGGTCGCAGTGAAGTGCTCTCAGAGTGGACATGAGAACACTCTACTCCTGACCAACCATTGGTAGACAACCACTGCCTGGTCAGGCCATATACCCCTGCAGCCAAGTATATGGGTCCTTATTCCAGGACCAAGGGCGTCCTTATCCCAGAACGAAGGGGGTCCTAGTTACAGGACCAGATTTGCCCTAGTAAGAGGGTCTATGCAGCTACAGGTGGCACCTCCTTTATGCTGCATGGAGGTGGCAAGTTTTCTTAATCAATGACCTAGAATACCTGACCTCAGTGAGGCATAGTCTATGCCTCAGTGAGGCATAGTCTATGCCTCAGTGCCTCAGTGAGTCATAGTCTATGCCTCAGTGAGGCATAGTCTATGCCTCAGTGAGTCATAGTCTATGCCTCAGTGCCTCGGTGAGGCATAGTCTATGCCTCAATGAGTCATAGGCTATGCGTCAGTGAGTCATAGTCTATGCCTCAGTGCCTCAGTGAAGCAGAGTCTATGCCTCAGTGAGTCATAGTCTATGCCTCAGTGAGGCATAGTCTATGCCTCAGTGCCTCAGTGAGTCATAGTCTATGCCTCAGTGAGGCATAGTCTGTGTCAGGTCTTAAATGAGAGTCTTTCAAGTTCGAACGTCAACGAACAAATTCGACGGTTACTGTTCCACTTTGGTGTAGTGGTTGCATTGAATTCACATCTCCGTATGTCATGGGTTCGATCCCTGCATGAACCAGGGCAGTTTTCGTTCGGTCAGCGATAGGCCTAACATTGCAAAATGTAGTATTATTGCCTACTAACCAATTCATGGCTACCGTATGGTTTTCACTTTGAGACATTTCGCCCTCTAGCGGCAGACTGGGGAACTTCAGACTAATCTGTGACTCTGCAAAAGATATAGCCTATGCTGTAGTAGATGCCGATTGGGGGGTCAAATTAAGTAATAATATATCTAAATAAACCTCAAACATCTTGCCTCATGGCTCGCCCCTTAGAACTCTTAAGCAATATAACTTCATAGTTTTGCGGATTGTAAATAACAAAGCTAGAGAAGATGTTAATTTTCAAATAATACGCCCTCTAGCGGTAGACAGGGGAACTGCAGACGACTGGATATAGGTAAGAGTAATTAGTAATCAGAGCTGTCACGAGAGGGGGGGCGGGGCGCTTGGATACAACTATTATTAATAAGCTGTTGCTTGGTTAAAGCTAATTGGGGGGTCAAAGGTCAACGATAAAGCTGTCTGTATATAGATAAGAGTAATTAGTTGCCAGTGGGGGAGCTGTATACCCTATTGCTAAGTATGGCTAAGAAATCAATGTATAAAGTAAAAGTAATACAATTAATTAATTTAGAATTAAATATGAATAATTAAAGTAAAATAAATAAAAGAGCTGCGGTGTCACTTATGACACCCTCTTGGGCCTCTAGGTGTACAGTTAGACAACACTGATGACCCATTGTGTGTCAGGGCGCTAATCAGTCTGATTAATTAGGATAATCCATTAAACCCTAATTAGGAGTCTATGACACCTGTTAGGGTTTAATTGTACTAATTAATTGATGACACCTGTCAATTAGGATCTAATTAGCCTAATTAGGAGGTGTCACCCAGACAGTCTGGCGCCAATGACACCCAATGACACCCTATAGGTGATAATTGGGTGTCATATGACACCCAATGGGTGTCAGTTGGGTCTAACTGTCGCCGAGCCGGCCAAGACCCTACCACTTGCAGTATCTCAACTGGGTTTGGCCGTCAGCCTCTATACTCACAACTCATCCTGGTTATGACTTCACATTTTTAATCATACCACACTATGATTCACTCGGTTGTCAATTTTACATCCCCTATTATTACCCATACCAATTATATCCTTTCTTGGTTTGGTATTATTCACTAACACTCCCCCCTGTCAGCTTGCTGACACAAAATGTAATACCAAACAAATCTCATATAACCCCATTTTAGCCTAAACTTACGATATATTAATACTCACTTCACTTCAACTCATATACTCACAACAATGATCTCAATACTCCTCTCTGTGCTTTACTCACCTTTATGGTGTACACTATTTATTGAACACTAACCTATAATGATGTGATATATCACTACAGATATAAGATTATTTATTTTCTGAACTATTAATACTTACCATGTCAATGTATGGGTACCGTTATTCACCTGTGGAGTTCAATTAGTTTAGTATCCTAAAACTAGGCATCTTCACTCCTGTGAATTCCTGTTATGACACTCCCTCGTCTAATAATGCGTTGGTTGTTACTCCTCGTTTGTTTCTGTCCGAAGTGAACAGTACCGTGAACTATCTTTAAGTACACAGTTGGATTGGTTACCGACGAACATGTTCCCACTCGTTTCGTAATCATTATCTCGGTTCTGTGGGTTTTGCCGTGATGGTTCGTCTTCCCTTTGTATCTCTCTACTCGAATAATCTCTCCTCTGTTCGATAACATGGTCCCATCTATAGTCGCATGAATAATCTCTCCTACCATCTGAATAATTTATACTGTTGTTTGAATAATTTATATTATAGTCTGAATAATTTATACTGTTGTTTGAATAATTTATATTATAGTCTGAATAATTATTTCTTCCGCTGTAGTTTCTTTCTCGAGATCTTGCTCTCCCTTTGCCACTACCAACATATAGCCTTGTGCTACACATATTTATCTAGCCACTGCGAGTGATTTTACTGTACTATATGGGCTATGTATACCTGGAATAAAGATTAATAATAATAATAATAATAATGACAGGGTATTGCCTGATAACTTTTTAGATGTAAAAGTGTCTGAGTCTGTACTCCCAGATATTCCCATTGGCGATATCTCCTTTGCAGAAGTGAAGGCTGCTGCAAAGAGCATTAAGACCAATCGTGCCAGTGGAGTAGAAGGTGTTCCCCCTGAGGTCTTTAAAATACCTGAGTGTTTAAAGCTCATCTATCACATCATAGTAGACATGTACAGAACAACAAGCTTCCCACATGAAAACAAATAAGTTGGTGCCAGTTCCCAAGAAGGGCAACCTAACACTCTATGGTTCTTTTCGGGGAATTTCATTGATCTCGATTGCTGCATAATTGAAGAGTTATCAAAAATGAAAGACAGGCATGTGGCTGTTATCTTTGTTGACTTCTTCAAGGCCTTTGATTCAGTCTCTCGCTCACGTATGTTACGCATACTTTCATTACATGGGATTCCTGATGAAATTATTGCAGCAATCAGATCAGTATACGATGGTTCAACAACATTTGTGTCTACTGTTGACGGTGACACAGAACCACTTGAAGTGTTATGGGGAGTCCTCCAGGGAGACACACTTGCACCATTCTTGTTCATAATTGTGGTTGACTATATTATACGCATGTCCTTAGATCATCATAATGATGACGGGGTGCTGATAACTCAACCTACTGCCTCCAGAAATCGAGGAAATCCTGCCAAGTACCTAACTGATC
>JAUCBJ010004631.1:0-16882 GCA_032718475.1 Nemertoderma westbladi
ATGAATTAGCCGTAAGGCGTCGATGGAGTTGCGCGATCCTTTTTTCCGCCAAAGGTCTGTTATTGATGAACTTCGGTTCTTTCTTGCGGAAAGGTAAACCGACTTCATACCTACCTTGATCTTTGAGGAAACATGTAGTTGTCTCTTGGATCTGCTTGGCCCTTTCCTCTTCCACCGACAAGGCCTTCGCTTGCGTCCTTCTGGGCTCCTCTATGAGGCGCACCCATGAGGCGGACGCTGTCCCACCACCCTTGGGGCCAGTCTGACTCCGTTTTTATCAGACCGGGCCGGAGGGTAGCCCGATGCTTCCCGGGTTCAATTTTCAATCCCCCGATCACACCGGCACAGCTCGTCGTGTGTGGCCGAACCAACTACAAAGATCGCCCACTGTCAACTTACTGTGGCCTGACTGTACATTGAGCCAACTCAGAGAGTCAACCGGCGGGTGGACCAGTCGATAGCGATCGAGCATCAAGGTCGCCCTTGAGCCAAACCGACGGTCTTGTCCCAAGCGGGCTTGCGCTACCCACATGGAATATTGACCGTTTTCACCCGCCTCGCCGGCAGTATTGAGGGGAAGTCGGTTCCGCAAACAATACTGACTAGCTCGAAAGCTAGGAACAAGTAACCACTTACCAGTCACTGTACACGTGTACTCAACAGATGTTCGATAATCAAGTACACAAAGGTAAACACAAAATCGGACACATACCATGCACACACAGAGGACATAATCGGAAAAGACAAAATCAGTGACAAAATCAGAGGGGACAAAATTGTATCGACTAATAAAAGTCGAGAGTACTTTATTTTACCGTCAGGGCAAAATAACTTTGTGTGCACAAAGTATGCTGGGGCGCAGTAAAGATATGGTCCTACTAATACCAGCGGCGTCTGGACCAACCGGCAAGGGTTCCCATACTCACTCGCAGTGGCCACACATACAGAACACAGTCCACACCACATAACACCACAAATCACGCCATGCCACCACCCCTACTGTGTACAGGACTGGCAGTACGGCAACAGGCCGACTAGACGGTACCACGGCACCATGTTGATTCATGGTTCGCAAGACACGAGGGCCTTCAGTAACTCCCTTGCACTATAATTCCGATTTAACGTGCCCCCAGACCCTCACGAGTCCGCCGCCGCCTGTTTACGACACCCTTATAGAGACCTCACCTCTTTAGGCATCGTAGGAATTGGGCTCTACCGCCTCTTGCGTAAAGAATCGTACAGCATGTTCATCCCGAATCTTGGCATTATGACGCTCAATGACATCATTTAACTCATCGTTATAAGCTTCTCGTTCAGATGGATAGAGAAGTTGACATAAGTTAACTTGATTTTGCCAAGCCTCGTTTTCCTTAAGGAGATCGATGGTATTCTCCTCATCAAAAAGCTGGTGAACATCGTCGTTATCTGAGGAGTATGGAGTTCCCTCAGTTGAATCATCTCCCTCACTAGCATCATCTTCCCATTCACTCACCTTGTAGACTCTCTCTTGCGGTAGTCTTTCTCTGAGTGTTCTACGGGAAGGGCCAGTAAAGTACCAACCTACTCTAGTTCTTACCGCATAGGTCTGTAGGGGCTGCGGTTGAGCAGGCCGTTTCTCTAACGTCTCCAGCGCCTCATGCGCGTTTTGGCCGATGAGTATTTGCACTCCAGGATAATCAGTCTGAAATCGAGGTATGTTAAGATGTTGGATGCTCTCATCCTCGTCCCAATTATAAAGGTCTGCTTGAGTAGTAGCGAAGTTCTTTATAGCCACCATTTTCACTAACCTTATGCTGTGTTCTCCTAGTTCGTCCTGGGGGGTGGACAACGCTCCGACATAATAATCAGCTGTTATTGTAGATTTCCAAACTTGCATAATGCCTGACATGTTGAGCTTAGTTTGGAACTTGGGTTGTCCAGCAAATATATCTTCGGCTAACTCTTTATCGATAAATGTTCCTGTGCTGCCGGAGTCCAGGAGGGCGTTCACTACATAACTCCTCTGAGGTCCGTGAACCCTTACCTGTACCACAGGAAACTCTCGGATCCCTACATTGGAGGATGTCTCTTTCCAAGGTGGTTGTCGTTCAGAAGTAGTTAGAGTAAAGTCGTTCTCTGTATCTTTCTCATATGTTAGTGCTCGATACACTGCGGTATTTATCATGTAACAGGATTCGTTTTCGTCAGAGAACTCGTCTGTATAGAATCCTTCCATCTCAGATTGATCAGTGTCGTTCACATCACTGAATTGGACATGTAACTCGGAATCACTTACCTGATTCGGACTATTTCGATCGAATTCAGCGTGCAACAAGATATGATGTTTCGCACCACACTTTGCACACCTTATGTCAGAGAAACAGGTTCGCCGTTGGTGTCCTTGTCTGAGGCAATTATAACATAACCGCTTATCCCACATGACTTCGCGTCTCTCCGTTAATGATTTCTTTAGAAATTCATCACACCTATTCAAATAGTGGGTCCCGTCACACAGCGCACATTTTGGTTTGATGTTACTTACCTTATTCTGAGTCACATTGTGTACACTTGCCTTTTCTTCGGGCTTTCTCACCTGAATTCTCTTGGGAGACGTGGGAGGAGTTTTTCTTACTTGTTCTCTCCTGTCATTTGTTCGAGACTTGAATTTACTTACCTGATCTTTAGGCATTTTATTCACGTAATAAGATCTATCCGTGTCCTTCCCGCTATCTTCTCCTTGTGAAGTCTGGCTTTCGCCGTCATCTGTATAACATACTGGGGTTATTTTTCTCCTAGAGACGGGTTTTTCACTTACCTTGTTTTCTTGTTCTCTAACGATGCGGAGTTGTTCATCGAATTTAGCTTGGTTCGCCGCTAACCTATCCACATCAATCGCATCTAACACAAGTTTGGCTCCTTCGCTATTAGGGCTAAGTCCCTCTAGCCTTCTCCTCAACTCTTCATCTCCCACAAAACGCTGATAGTCTGACAGATAGATATCAATGGCATCCTTCTTATGTGGTTTCTCTGCCGTCGCTTCACTTTCCACTTGGGAAAAAGTAGCGTCTGTTGATTCTCCATGGGTTGAGCGCTCCTCCAACTGAGCTTTCCACTGAGCTGCTCCTTGAACCTGGCGACTCACCCGTTGAAACCAAGTCTTCACGGCAACTTGCAACGACGTGTCTTGTCTTCTTTTAGAAGCCTCCTCAAAGGCGGATAAGATTAGCCTAATCCGCAGAACTCTTTCTCTAACTTGATAAAGCAGCGATCCCTGCTCTTGAGGTCCTTGAGGTTGTTGAAACAGTTGTCTCTCTACTCGCTCCATAGAGCTGAAGAATCCCTGTGCGTATCCGGCTGCGGACCTCTTCCATACAGCTGGATCGATGGTTTCCTTGGCTACTCCCATCCGGTGTATGTCTTCCCAGGCAGCTTCTGATAAATCAAACGGGAGTCCGGGTCCGGGGAAGTTCCATTGCGACTCGACAATAGACTTCAGTTCTTCACTAGTGTATCCCGCGTAGTTATCTCTAGTTGACCGTTGACTTCTCGCCCAATCAATCTGGTGTTCTTCCACCGCGATCAATAACCCAGCGAGCACGGCTGCAGGAAGGATGAGAAGGGGATCCGAATAAACCGCATCCGTCATCTCTGCTCCGCTCTCGGGTGTCAGCTCTACAGTATCCTCACTACTGGAGCTGCTGGGCCGCTAAGGAATAAGTTCTTGACTAGCGGGTTGTTGCTGTTCCGCTGCCTTTTGGTCCCGCTTGACCTGAGCTCGAGTGCCTATGATAGACCTACGATGTTGGACCAGCCTAGGTTCTGTTATTACTACTGGAGGGATGACCTTCCTCACAGTGGGAGGTGAACTGGATTTACGACCAGACGTTTGTACGTCTCTATCTGAGTCGCAGATAGTTACATCTAATAAACTGTCTGACAGGTTCTGCTTAGTATCAGACATGACTATGTATACTGTTGAATGTCTACTGCTGTATTACAGTCTGAGTAAGTCTAATAACTCAGTATTAACTGCTAGCCTAGTAATTAATTACCGGTACTGCTACTCAGTGTAGCGTGATATATAATATATAAGAATACCGGTAGGCTTATAGTATATATAACTATTATTACAGACTAGGTTTATCACAGAATACCGGTATAATTTTAGCACAAATATATATAAATATATAATAGGCCTATCGGAATACCGGTATACAGCTTACTGTTTGTAGGATATATAATTCTGAAATAGAATTAATTACAAGTACCGGTATAATTTCAGCCTAGATTTATAGAAATAAAAATAATAGGCCTATCGTAAATACCGGTATATCAATTATTTCAAATAATTGAATTTCTGTTACTTTAGGGTTACTTTGTTACTTTACTTACTTTATTACCATTATTTGAGCATTAATCCAACTGATATTGAGACCTGATGGTTGTATGGTAGGCCTACGATTTATAAATCGTTAGATTTGATTTATAATATATATATACCCGTTTTAATGGGTTTTGTCAATGTTTGAAATAAATGTTATTATTTCTGGGGAGTAATCACTACACAAAGCGGTGCGCTTTCAGTGAAGTGTTACGTACAGGACACTAAAACAAATAATACTAATTTACCTAAGTTACTTAATACTACAAATTACGTACAATTCGGGTGAGATTACAATCTCTAAATAAACACAAAAATTTTACAAAAACACAAATACGAATTTTTAGGGTAATTTTACAAGAAGTCTACAAACCAGCCTAACAAAGGGTTAGAAAACTGATTATTACAGCGGACAGGGTACTACGGTATTTGAAATAATAAGTAGTAGTAAATACACTGCGTTGTCTAGATAGGAAAATACCACCGCCTGACGACCTATAGCCATATCGCTATAGGTTCTACGTTATGTATCACGGAGTGTTCCTACCTAGAAGTTAATAGAGCTAATCGAATGTGCCTATCAACCACTTTACAACACAAATATAATGCCTACAATAATTACTTCGGAAAGTACTATACACTAAACCCTAAATTAGGTACGAGTACTTGTATAACAAATAATCAGTAGTTAAATATACTTGAACAGCTAAAAGAACCACGGCATCTGCTGGAGTGACCGATGCACAAAATCACCAGTCTTTACTTACGCCGAGCAGCCCGTGTAGTACCGAGGTTAATTTAACTATAGCGGTATGTATAACAAACACAATTACTGTAGGAACAAACTTGGGGAATTGAATGTTGCGAATAATTGCATAAACTCTGAATAATAAATATTACGCTACGCGTACAAACTACTCAAACAAAATACAGACCGAACACTGACAGACTACTATCAAGTCTAAACAAACTACGGTATATGCAGACTCCGAAATGATTAGGGAGTATGCGCTCTAACCCAGTAGTGCGACTTATTCTTTAGTTGGGGGTTTACCTTACCGCATTGGCTGCCCCTACTGCCTAATCGTACTTAATCGGACAGATGATCTACACACGCGGCAATCCTTTCAGACCTAATAACAGCCAGACAACTATCCAGCCTACAAATTATTTAAATAAAATTATACGCTACCCGTACAGACTTACACAAACAAAGTACAGACTAAACGATGGCAGACTACTCTCAAGCCTAAATAAACTACAGGACATGCAGACTCCGAAATGATTAGGGAGTATGCGCTCTAACCCAGTAGTGCGACTTATTCTTTAGCTGGGGGATTACCTTACCGCATTGGCTGCCCCTACTTCCTAACCGTACTTAATCGGACAAGTGCTCTACACACACTGCAATTCGTTCGGACTTAACAGCAATCAGACAACAGCTCAGCCTACAAATTGTCTGTACAATCTGATCAGGTTTACACGCCTTCTGTTCAATACTGGCCTACAAACAAATAAAACTTGACAGAAATAAGTAAAATCTCAATAAAAAATCAGGGCGGCCGTCCCTGATTAATTATTAAGGCCTACTGGTATATAACAATCAAAATCGAATAATACTGCTGTAGGTACCGGTCCGGATGATCAGGCAGTCAGGCCTACTGGTTACCGGTCGACCGGTACTTTCGACTTTATTGCTTACTGCAATAAAGAAGCTATATCCTTTAATGTTCGCGCTTTCAGACCTTTGGCAGTTTAACCCACCAAATTAAGATGTCTTCTAGATATTAAATCTGTTTTTAGTCTATGACAAGTATTTGATTCACTACACTAGTCGAAACCAATCCGTGCGCGACCATTCACCCGCTGGATATTCCCGGGAGATTGGGTTCGACGGTTTAATTTTATTGCTATGTAAGCCTAATGTATTATTCGACTGACAGTATTATATAATCTCTGACAATATTATTTACCTTCGGGAATATTAACAGTTCCTTTAGGACGTGGCGCTTTACCTATATAAACAGAGTTATGACTTAAACTACTCACAACGATATGGCTTAATTATAATTCACATATATGGCGCATTCTTTAGGAATTGCTTCTTTAACAGACTCACTCATACACAATGCTGCACAATACTGCACACTAATCTGCCAATCTTCACTGATTTTAGTCACATATAAAAGGAACACAGGCTGACTCATGTAGGGTCTATCAAATAACATTAGATTCACTTCAAACCACTTTAACATAAGTCACAATCGTTTATCTGTAACCCTTCTCTCTTACCTTCGGTATATCAAGAACATTGGGTTTCAGGGTTGTTTATCGTTATTCCAAATATAATAATTCATCAACCATATTATGAAGAACTGACGGTAAATAGCAGTATAAAATAACTACTGAACACTGATTGTTATGAGTTTGCAATGTTTCAGCAGTCAGCATGTATGATCATCAGTCAGCAGTAGTCGTTAGGTATGTTAAATTGCAGTTAAAGGATATATGCCCTTTATAATTAAACCTACTAGTGTACGACTAAAACAGTAAAGCACAAAATACTTCCAAGCCGTTCTTTCTTTGGCTCAAGACTGAATGTAAACACTGCACATAGGCATTGCGTCATTTCTCGGAAATTTTCTGTACAAGGAGCCACAAAAACGCTCTCATTGGCTGACTGAACTGAGAGACGCCGTAGAACAAAGGAAATCAACACGTATGAATGTCAGCTGTTAACCGTAGTCATAGTAACTACTGTTCAAGAGTAGCTATCACCCTTTTGCGTCACGAATTGCCATAGAATCATAAAATATGCCTTTCACAGTACACATACGGAGGAAATAGGTCTTAGATCCTCTAAAAACACCGATACAGCAATAATACGGTCTCTTACACTTATTAAATCAACTACAGAGTATTTTAATGTAAAAGATAATAAAAATAACGGGGCAATTCAGCAAAGGCTTTTACAAAGGTCCTCACCTGACTTCCGGATCCATGATCCCAGGTAACAGAAGTCGTCCACATGCTCAAGCATACCATCCTTTGAGCTTATGCTCATCCGATCAGAGACTTGCTGAGAACTTTCAAAGTTAACTGTCAAAATGTTGGTCTTTCTGGAGTTTTCCGCTTTGAAGCACTTCAGTCAATGGATGAAGACCAATCCACAGATTCAATATACCAGAATATAATAACAGCCCACAAGGAATCAGCTAAGAGGCATATCCCCCAGAAACCTAAACGAAAACAGTATGTGCCATGGCAAAACTCTGAGGTTACTTGTAAGAGAGAAGATATTAAGATAGCCTACAAAGTTAAAACCGAACAACCAACAACCGAAAACATTAACAAGGTTGAGAAAGCTAAGGACGATCTTAAATTGGCCTACAACATCACCAAGGAAAAGTACATAAAGGATAAAACTGAAGCAATTACAACTGCTCACATACAGCAACAATCAAGACTTACCTGGCAAAGTGTAAATGAGGTATCTGGTCGGAAAAGTTGTGCAAAGGGGCGCCTCAAAGCCGATAGTCCTGAAGAACGTGTTGGGTAGTGGAAAATTCACTTCAGCAACTTGCTTGGGCAGCCACCAAACATCGAGGTCAGCCCTACAAGGAAAATATATGACAAGACACTACCTATAGAAACAGGGGACTTCACACCTGCCGAACTCCAAAGAAGCATTAAAAGCATGTCCAATAATAATGCGAGTGGATTAGATGAAATCCCAGCGGAGGTATGGAAAACCGGAGTGCTAAATAGAACATTATTGAATGTTTGCTACCGGATGTTAAAAGGGGAAAAGCCACCACCAATTTGGACTAAAGGTCAACTAAAGCCTCTCCCCAAGAAAGGAGACCTCGGCATACCAAAAACTATCGTGGGATCTGTCTGCTTGTGGTAGCTGCCAAAATATACAATAAAATGATTCTATATAGGATTAGGCCTCACATAGAGAAACTACTGCGTAAGAGCCAAAACGGATTTCGACCAAGTAGATCAACAATAGCTCAGATACTTGCACAATGGAGACTGATTGAAGGAATTAAGTCTTAAGAATCTCCCCGCAGTCATGACTTTTGTGGACTTCAAGAAGGCATTTGACTCCATCCATAGAGGTAAAATGCTTGAAATCCTAAGAGCTTATGGAATACCAGAAGTAATTGTTGCTGGCATTGGATTGTTATATTGTGACACAGAAGCGCAGGTACTCTCACCAGATGGTGAAACTGAGTTTTTCTCAATCCTGGCTGGCGTACTGCAAGGTGACACATTAGCACCATTACTATTTGTAATTGTGCTGGATTACGCAATGAGGACGGCCACAAAGGGTGAAGATCTGGGATTCACACTTCAAGAACGCAGAAGTAGTAGATATCCGGCAACTACAGTCACAGACACCGACTTTGCGGATGACATCGCCCTGCTCTCTAATACGCTAGCAGATGCACAGCTTCTACTAAATAAAGTGGAGAGGGCTGCTAAGGAGGTTGGATGCTACCAAGACCGAATTCATGACCTTTAATGTTGATGGAAACTTGACAACCATTGATAATAATCAACTAAGGAAGGTCGATGACTTCCAGTACCTTGGATCATGGATAGAGAGTAGCAAAAAGGACATAGAAGTTAGGAAAGCAAAGGCTTGGGTAGCTCTATCACAAATGGATACCATCTGGAAATCAGATCTCTCCAGGCACCTGAAGACTAAGTTCTTTCGAGCCACAGTGGAAAGTGTATTTTTATATGGGGGTGAGACCTGGACACTGACTAAATCACTTGAACAACGAATTGATGGTTGCTACACAAGACTACTAAGGGCAGCCCTAAACATCAGCTGGAGACAACACATTACAAACGCCGAGCTTTATGGTACAATACCACCTGTATCGAACCACCCTCCGTGAACGCAGATTAAGATTCAGTGGGCACTGCTGGCGAAGTAAAGACGAGGTCATACCAGATCTACTTCTCTGCCAACCAACTCATGGAAAGCGTAGTCGTGGACGACCTGCCATAACATATATAGATCAACTTGAAAGGGATACTGAACTTGGGAGAAACGAAATTGCGACAACTATGGAGAATCGGGAAGCCTGGAAGGATCTCATTTCCACTGTCCGAGTTCGCTCGACCTAGTAGTAGTATTAATAATGTATTCAAAATAACGGTAATACCAGATTACACTTTGAGACCCCGACTGTAGGATATATTCCATGTAACAATTTATTACTAACTTATTCTGAAGTTTTCGATAATTGTGTTCCAAGTAATTTGGTTCCAACATCTCCGTTAAGCCACTAATATTTGAGTTCCAGTAGATTCCAAGATCTTGTTTCCCGATTTCCTGGTTTCCCAGACTACGACGAATATCTGATAAGGAACAAATCATGTCGGTTCATTACAGTCCAGAATCGGGGTTATCATATCGGATCGGCGATACTAAAAGATTTCAAGTTATCTGTTTTATAATTTAGGCGGTTGTTTGATTTGGTTCAAAGCCTGACAGTTTACTGGTTTACGATTCCGAGATCAGGAGTTATTCGTATTTCCATCTATAAAAGAGAAAACTTATAAAATAATTATTAAACTTGAACTTGAATGTATATTTACCATAATATAATAGAAATTATTGCACTAAATTTTTTATATTTAATATAGTGGATGGTAGGTCGGACACGAATAGCTATAAAATGCTAGTAGAAATTGTGTGTCCGGCCCTGACTGGCACTATAAGTTAAAAATAAATATGAGATATTATCCTTACCGACCATTCATGGTAAATAACATTATTATGGGATATATTCCAATAATATCCAAAACATTATTTATCTCTGGTTGGTAACAAAATGAAACACTGAAAATTGTATTTAATTATTTTTATATTTAGACTAATTCATCTAAATAATGTACAGCTGTAGTCAGGCTATACCCCACCCAAGGTGGCCCCGCCCCACCCCACACAACCAGTCAACGTGCTATACCCCACCCAAGGTGGCCCCACCCCACACAACCAGTCAACGTGCTATACCCCACCCAAGGTGGCCCCACCCCACACAACCAGTCAACGTGCTATACCCCACCCAAGGTGGCCCCACCCCACACAACCAGTCAACGTGCTATACCCCACCCAAGGTGGCCCCGCCCCACACAACCAGTCAACGTGCTATACCCCACCCAAGGTGGCCCCAATGCAGCATGCCGATCCTAGTCCTAGTCAGCTAGTATCCATGTCAGTCCGGCACTTTGTCAATATTGAAAGTTTCAGTAATGTCACAAATCCGTACCTGCCTGCCTGCTGACCTGTAGATATATAATTTTTTTTGCTCGAAAACAGGTCTCTCTGGGCACTGGGAAAAGACTCAGAATTTTTTTTTCAAAATAATTCTTATAGAATTCAAAAATTATAGAGATTAGGGTAGGGTATGTGTATGACAGGGTAAAATGGGACAAGTTTGGTATGTTTGGTTCTATAAGCAAGAGGGATTTTCCTGGATGGAAATAATCAAAGCATATTCTGTACATTTGAACTCTGGGCTATCATATTGTATCTTTTTGGGTAGGCCTAAGTTTTTTCGGTATTACTGCAGTACTGTAATATTGTGTTTTTTTTGCGTTTTATTGTGTTTTTTGTGTTTTTTTGGGTAAATTTTTGTGTTTTTTTGTATTTCTTTGTGTTTTTTTGTGTATTTTTGGGTAATTTTGTGTTTTTTTGGGTAATTCGTAGGACCGTGCCAGACTGGAATTCATAGTGCGAAAATTACATTTTGTGCAGTACAATAGTCCTACTATTTCATAATATAAATGTGGTAACTATATCAGTATATTGACTGGGTTACTGAGGTTACAGAGGCAGGCTTATCTAACCAAAACAATAAACGATATTGTTACTGATTGAGGGAGCGGAACATGTTACAGAGGCAGGCTTTTCTAACCAAAACAATAAACGATATTGTTACCAATTGAGGGAAAGGAACAGGTTACAGATGCAGGCTTTTCTAACCAAAACAATAAACGATATTTAACCATTAAATGATTAAAACAACAGGTCACGGTGTCTATATACCTTTCTCGTTGGAGGTGAGTAAAATAATTTGCATTAGACGTTTGAAAAACGTAAAATTCAGAAAAAAACGAATATGAATATCAATCAATCAATATGTTAATGTTTCGTGCTGCGCGAAGCGGAAAGAGATGACATTGAAATTTTTTGTTTTAATTTGCTCACTATAGGTTGAAAAATGACTGTTACATTTTTTGGAGCGTTCCCACAAGATTTGGCGAGGGGGTTCGGATTTATGATAGAGCCCATTCAATATCTATTTTCAGCATTTATCATGCTGCACGAAGCACTCTGAATAAACCATTGAACCATTGACTGATTGAAATAAAACATTGACTGTTTGATACAATTTAAATTGGTACTGTATAGGTGAAGGTGATAGGCCTAGGGCCTTATCTTATATCAGTGTATATTGCTAGTAGGTAGGTATATTAATATATTATAGTATATTAATGTTATTATTATAGAGATTATAGAGTATATTAATGTTTATTAGTCTATATTAGTGTATATTAGGGTATTTCAGTATTTAGAACAACCCCTTAAAACGTAAAATGTTTTTAAAAAATGTAATCCCAACGGTGAAAGTTTTTATTCCATCGGTAATGAGGGTTAATTTTTCGAGTTACATCCATAAAAACATTAAAAACACCCCTTAACCCTTCTGTCGTGTCTTGGGGACCTTCTGGGCCTCCTGCTATTTTAGAGTTGAATTTACAACTTAAAAGTTGAATTTTAAAAAAAGTTTTAAATTTCAACTCAGTTGAAATTTGAATTTCTCTCCGACTGATGAGTTTTCACTGGAGTGGGTTAAAATACACTTGGAAAAATACACCCCGGAGTAAGAATACACTAGGAGATTTTAACCGGGGAGTGATTTTGCATGGGGAGCGAAAATTCTCTGTTACACCGGTAGTGGCATCCCTCAGTCTGAAACTATTTATTGTCAGACAATCAGTCCATTGTCATTGGTTATTTGTTATTACTGTAAACTATAGTTAGTATTTTGTATGGGAATATAAACAAGATATTATTAATTACCGGACAGGGGCCTATGGCTTCAGCAAGTGACGATCCCGCTTACTTAGAAATTGGTCTCGATGTCAGCGCCAAGTTCAAAGGAGCCTTTTGCGAAGCAAAAATTAAAACATGTAAAAAACTCGTCAAGTGTAAAGTTACATTCAAAGACACGTCCTTGAGTACAGTTATACATGATTGTGATATTAAAGGAGAACTGAAGTATGGAGCTCTGGTTGAGGCAAAAGATGTCGATGGGGAATGGATAGCAGCTGTAATAACGAAAGTGCAGGATTGTAGCGTTTATACAGTGAAATTCGATGACAATGACGAAAGAACAGTTCGTCGATCGGCTGTTAAACTCATGGGAGAGCGACATTACAATGAATCAGATAACCTCGATAATCTTCCTCTCACGGACCCGGAATGTTTTGGGACGCCGGTATTTACCGATTCGTCAGGGAAAATTATGCAGATGTCGGCCAAAAGGAAGAGTCGGGAAGGTGTGCTCACCCCCATGAATCTATTCACTGGTGGTCTCGACGATAAGGATGAAGTTATGGAAAAAGCCAAACTTGTGGCTTTTTGGAAGACAGAAAATAAATTCGAGCCGGTTGTTTTAGTAAACTATTCGTGTGTATATAGTTTGGAAGAGGTCCGCAGTCAGGAATCAACAACAGTGGTTCGCTTATTTGATTCATTCAAACTCTCGAGTGTCTCTGTGTCTGAACTCTGCGAATTCGATTCGAGTAAAAACGAGGATGACGATTCGCACGTCGAGGCATTTCGTTATCTAGAATCGCATCAGGAAGAGACTAAATGGCTGAAATCGTGGAGGACGTTTTATGAAGGAAAGAACGACGTTTTTGATATCCCCTGTGATGTGAGTTTATTCTATTTGTTCTTGGCGGTTGACAAATATGGCGGGTTTGCTAAGGTTGCCTCCCAGTCGCTTTGGGTTTCGGTTCAAATAAAAGTAAACAAAAATTGCCAAAGTTCATTTTCTGTTACAAAACTGAAAACTACTTACAAGAAGTATCTGCATGACTACGAGCAGCAGATGGTGACAGAAAGGAAGATTATAAGGCCAAGTAAAGCAACTGCTTCTAGAGAAACTCATTATGGTACAAAGATAAGTAAACCAATCAATGTGACTTCTAAAGAAATCGAGTTAGATACTAAAATTATTAAATCCAGCAGACCCATAACTACTAACTATGATCCTGTCACAGGTATGCCGTTTATGTTGACAGATATATCTTCACTCCCATCTGCCTACAAGGTTGGTCATAAAGTTAAGGTAAAGTACGGCGAAGGTGATGATTGTAAGATTTACGAATGTAAGATTCTGGATGTGAGTCGATGTAATAGTGGTGAGCCGACCTACTTCGTCCATTACTCGGGGTGGAATAGCCGCTACGATGAGTGGGTTGTGGCGTCTCGATTGTCAGACAGCAAGTTCCCCAGTCCCACCCCCACTACACCCCCAGGGGCTGATAGACCCATGGTAGCGAGAAAGCAGTACCGAGGAAGCAGGCGTCAAAGGGGTTCTGGTGTAACAGCACCCTCTGTCAGGCCCAGAGTGGGGAAATCAATCACCGTGGGAATGAAAGTTGGGAAATCCGTGGGGGTTCGAAAAGAGACATTCCTGGGGTTCCAATCCGTTAAACACAAACGGCTGAGTCCTCTTGCTGCCAGGGTAACTGGTTCACGCAGGAAATCAACTAAATTTGAATATAATGCGAATAAAACCTCCAGGGTTAGTTTTAAGGGAGCGAGAGTAACCCAGAGACTTTCTCGTAATAAAGGTGATGTGGTTGATGAAAGGATTGTTTTAGATCCTGGTAATAAATCAACGCTTCCTCGTTTTGGAAAGTTTACAAAAGTTTCTCGTTCGAAATCACAAAACAAAACAGATTTCACATCTCAACTGAAGAAGGTATCCCGCGAGCGGTTGAGTTTAATTGTCAAACCATCGCCACAAATTGGAACTCAATCGACTTCTGTACCAAAAGATAGTGATCAGCAAACTGTTGGTTTTATCGAAACTGGACTATTAGAATCACCGGAAACTCAAACCGAATCGCACTCCACCCCACCTAAATCTGCCACTGTCAGTTATTTCCAACCTCGTGTGGTCCCACTCCAACGGGTTAAAGCCGGGGCACCGCGCCGTAATCGCGGTTTATCTCCCTGCGGTGTCCTCGCATCTGCTCGCAATGAGATCGGTACAACACCCAAGCGGTTTATTCAACTACCATCAGGGACATCCAATTCGCCCATAGTGTCCGACCCAATAGTGTCCCCAGTACACTCGGCTTCCCCTATCAGCAGCCCCCCACATTCCCCATCCCAAGACGTTGTCTTAGCCCCGTCACTCATCGCTGGGTCGCCAAACAGTTACTGCTCCGATTCATCAACCCATTCTACAACCCGTAAAACGCGTAGCTCTACAAAACGAAAACCCCCAATAGTGAATCAAGTCGCGGAAGGTAAAACTGTTAAATATTCGTCTGATGATCAAACCCCAACAATGACTGAAACAAAAAACTCTAGGCCTTTGCTGAGGGCGTTGCAGAAACAACGTGCAACATTAGCGTGTCGTCTGCGGGAGGTCGGATGTGGAGCTGGCAGTCGTGCGGATGGGGAGGGTAACGGTAACGGTAGTCCGGGGGAGGGTTCCACCAGCTGGTCCAATGAGGGTTCCGGATCAGACAAGCCATCATGGAGTCGGGAATCGGAGAAGATGGCTCCCCGTAAGGGCGGATCACGCAGTTCAGTCGGAACCGCTACTCGCGTTTCCAGGAGGGGCATGACGTTGCGGAATCGGCATCCAAGGGGTCGAGCCAGTTCCAGACTATCTGAGACGAAACCCCCAACTCTGTCGAGCTCCCAGGGTAGTGTTAGTCAACCATTGAAGAACAGTAACTCCACGCACGTCACTGATGATGCTGATGCCTTTACGTACTTTCTAGAATCAGTAAAGGTTATAGTCAGTGACATTGGAAACATTCCCGTACAAGGTGTATCAGTAATGTCGACAAATGATTCGCACAATATCACCAACCCAACCGAGAGTTTACTCCAGGCTGCTTCAGACTTTCGCGAAGCTGAACTGCAGAAGGAAACCATAGAGGAATGCGGCGTTAACAGCCCTTTCGATGACGAAGAAGATGATGATTTACTAGGCAATCTCGCTAGCGACGAGGACAATTCGGCTGACAGTCGGCAAGTTGCACCAAGAGTCACCCGTAGAAAGCGAAGCTGGTCGAGGGGAGGGGAAACGGGAGGTAAAGGTGTCAGTGAATCAGAGTCGGACACCGCCATGGAGATCGGCAATTGGTCACCTCATAAACCGCGGTCTAAGAAGGTTTTGAAACAATCGGAAGCGGTGATGGACTACAGGAAGGAACTCCTACAGTCAGAAGAGATCAAAGAGTACAGACAGCAGTTACTACGGAGATTCCCTCGGGTCGATTTCAGCCTTGAGATGCTACCGTGTGACGTCACTCAACGCATCGTCTACCTGCAGGACAAGTTGGCGGATATGCGACAGTTACATCGCGGTCTCAAGTCGGAGTTGTCGTTGATCGACCGCAGACGCCGACGCTGTCGGAGGTTGAAACAGTTGGCGAACAAAACCGAGGATAATGGGGGTAAGCGAACTCCTAAAACGGGGAGTAATGGGAGTGGTAAGGGGGATGAAGGTACCAAGGAGATTGTGGAAGAAATTGAAGTTTGTAGAGCTGGTGTTGAAGTTATGGATGTTGACCAGGACGAGGCTACAAGTGAGTTCAGGGGAGCTGATATGGGGGGTAATGATTCCACCATCGAAGCCACTGATTATTGGGACTCTCCACTGAAAGGAAACCCACTAGCTTTGAACATTTCCCCTCAGGAAGCATTTGACGAAGTAAAAGTTGATGCAGATATTGCTGATGATATTGCGGCAAGAGTAAACAAAGGCGACCAAATTGAAGAAATGTCAGAGCCTCAAGTAAAAACCTCGGAACACACCTGTTTGGTAGCTGAATCGTATGAATCAAACTATAATCCAAATAAATGTCTACAAACTTCCTCTCCTTCTACAACACTTACTGAAATTGAAACAGATACTGCAGATGAATCGAATGGTTTACATAAATCTGAATACATCCCACCGGAACTCGACACAAATATTAACAAGTCTGATGAAGAAGATGTAGAGCCTGAGAATAAGTCGCACTTTGAGGTGTCAAGTCATCAGGATGAGGTTGGCGGCAATAATTCACTAAATTGTAGTCGTCCCTTGCTCACAGCATCACATACATTATTAAACAGTGCTGTGATAATTACAAAGACACTACGAGATGATAATCCCCAGTCATCACCGGATTTTCATTCGCCTCTGAACATCCAGTCAGACTCGGAGATCCACGGTCGTACTGAACCCCTTG
>JAUCBJ010004632.1:0-59460 GCA_032718475.1 Nemertoderma westbladi
AAACAGCATTTTCAACATGAATTTTAATGGAAATTAATTATTTTATAGTATAAGATAATTGTACTTAAAAATTACACAGCTGTAATCCCCAAACCCCATTCCATTAGTAGTTTTTAATTAGTTCAAGTGATTTGCTTTAAGAAATGTGTTTAATGTGTTAATCTAAGCGTAATTAAGTTATCAAAATGCATCCCGTCACTCTATACTTCCAGGTCCCTCATTCCTTGGCATACTTGCTATTGCCTATTGTCGTTGGGAACCAGTCCAATCACCTCAGCACCACTATTTGGCAACGGGTAATTACATCTATAGGACATAGGCAGGCACTACTAGTGTAAGGTGCCATAATAATAAGCCAGCTTGCTTATTATTTATCTCGCAAAATGATTGCCCGAGTTTTTAATCGTGATTCTTTAGAATAATAATTAGCTAAATTGTTTCGTTGAGGTGTTAGGCATGATAAATTAATATTTCAGCATCTATACTATCGGCTTAAGGTAAGTTTTAATATTTTTTTTTACAAATTGGGTCGCCTTTATGCCTAAAATTTAAAATTGTATTTCCCGTTGCCGTTTCACACACAAATCCTCTGTGCGCCTTTGGGTTGGGGTGGTGCAGATTAAGAGGGGGGTTGAAGGGGGAAGTTTCCTCTCTTCTTTGATTTATTCTTATTCTGTTATTGGCGGTTTGGTTAAATTTCTTAAATTCCGCTTTTGGGATAGAATAATTGCTCAATTTTAATCTGTATCTGATAACTGAGCCTCGTGCTGCGCGAAGGCCGCACGAACATACAGAGTACAGAGTAGGTACCCATAACTGTATAACATACATTAATTACCTAAAATCAGTCTACATAAATAATATCAATATCTCATTATCTCATCTATCTGCGTGATAGATGACTGGCGGAGTCCAGACTTTGGACTGAAGAGACTGGTGACGCTGACTTCTAGACATAAGCCCTATTGGAATAAACAAAACATAGACATATTGACCGTTTCCGCTTCCGGTAGCCTAACGATTCTGTAGACTGTTGTAGGAGGAGTAAGCCTACTGTATACTGCCAGTACTGCAGTATTGGTACTTTTACTGTTTTAATAATGAATGGTCAAGGAGTTAGAGAGGGACACAACTTTAGGAACGTAAGAAGAACACCGACTGTGGATTTGGACTACTCCGTCCCCTCCGATGAAGAAGACGCATCGAATAGCCTTACAGTTACAATATCCAACAATCCAGGGGAAGCCAATAAAACCAGGAAACCTCATTCGCTGCGGAGTCGTCCCAAAATAAAGGCGGTTTTCCGGGAATCCTTACACAATATGGTCCGCCGGATGGATATCGATAATCGGAACATATCGACTCGTTACGCTCAACGCCAAGCGGAACACCCGCCCTCCAACGAGGAACAGTCTCTCCCAATCGCTTTGGAACACGCCACCAAACCTTACGACATCACTAACGTGTCTATATGCGGTGTCATATCAGGTTGCCAAGTAACCGTTTGTTTACACAACAAACAGACGGAAATTGAAGACTTAAACTCCTTAATGATGACGCATTTCCGTAAGAATAACTTTGAGGATCCTTTTCAAATTAACCCGGAAGATTTCGTTATATTTTACGACTCTCGGGAGGACCAGGTTTACCGAGCGGCTATAGAGGGATTAAATCGGGATTCCGCCACGGCTCTAATCTTCTTCCTAGACTACGGGATCTCGGACGAGGTCGATCTGTTCTTGCGAGATTCGACGACCTCGTTGGTGCGATACCCGGATCGTTTCACCGACTTCCTCCCGTTCCAGTCGATCCAGTGTCTCCTCGACGGATTCCGGGGGTACGAGTCGGACCCAGACATCGTTGATGGACTCAACCGAGTCGCCGAGGAGGTCGTCGGTCTCAGGGTCCTGGAGGAACGAACCGACGGTCTCCTCCTCGTTTTGTGTCTCGATTGTGATGGAGTCGCTCTAACTCCCGAAGATCTTACGTATTACATTCAGGCGGCAGAAACTCCTGATCGGAGATCCCACGGTGTATTAAATGAGTATTCTAGAACGGAAAGTCCGATTCCGAAGAAGTTAACCAACAGTTGTCGCAGCGTCCGTCGCAATTTATCTTTACCTGAGGACGACCATGCCCCCCTCACCTCCCCTGCCCCCCTCACTTCCCCTGCCTCCCTCACCTCCCCTGCTCCCCTCACCTCCCCTGCCCCCTTTGTCTCTCCCAGTTCCCCCCTCGCCTCTCCTGCCCCCCTCCTCCCTCCCCCTACCCCCAACCTCCCCCTACCCTCCCCTTGCATCCTCCCCTCCACAGGGGAACCATTCCCCGCTCTCGTCTCCGCCATCGATCCCGACCGCGGTACATTCCACCTCCAACCCCTTGAGAACCCTTCCTCCCCCCGCAACACGACGACCGACACCCTCAACCGAACGATGTCGGACTTCTACTCGACATCCCGATCGCCCCTAACCGATCCCGATTACGACATCCTTGCCGCTCACAAATCAACCTCCCTCGGCGGTACAACCACCTACAGGCGCGTCATCATAACAGACCCACTAACCGATACCCTAACCATAAACTACCTAGACTACGGTAACTCCGCTTGTGTTCCTCTCTCCGAACTGCGTGCCGTCTCCGGGTTGTTAACCCCCAGTATCTACTTGCAACCCGCACTGTGCGCCGAGTGCTGTCTAACCGCCCCGTGGCGACCCGAGTACTACACCGCGTTCAGCCGCTTCCTCGGCCGTTCCGTGACCGCTCGCGCCGTTAACCCGTCGTTACGTCCCTGTATGGTGGAACTCTTCTACACAGACGAGACAACCAACGAGTTAGTCGCCCTCCTCGGCGATCTATTAACCCCGATCGCGATCCACGTTGACAAACTCCCGAGGATGATTCCTCCTAGACTCGGGGAGTTTATGGATGTTAATGTTCCTTATGTTGGAGATCCTGATAATATTTGGGTTCAACCGTTGCTTAATAACGAGGCTTATTGCGCGATGGAGGAGCGTTTGGGAGGTTTCTACGGGGATCAAACTAGCGGTCGACAGGTTAAGAGTGGTCTGTCTATAGGGAATGTTTACGTTGCGAGGCATTCAGACGGTAGATTCTATCGAGTCAAGGTAATTCGGATGGAGCGCGGCGTTGTGAGCGTCGGGTTTATCGATTACGGGGACGCGAGTTGCGTCTCGAGTTCTCGAGGGTTGTTTCATCTCGAGGCGGAGTTCGCGCGACTCCCGGCGCGAGCGGTTCGACTGCGGATCCTCGGCGTGGCCCCGGTGGCCCCCAGCTGGTCCGCCACCGCGGATCTATACGTTCGCGAGGCGCTGGAGGGCCGGCAGTTGGTAGTGGAGCCGATTGTGGTCGACGTAGAGACGCAACCGGCGTCCGTTACCGGCCGACTGTGGGACACCTCTGTCCCTGATCGGGACGTCAACGTTGGGGATTCGTTAGTGAAACTCGGGTTAGCTAGATCTGTTGATTAGAACGATCGTAGCAGAACAGTGACAGAACAGAACAGTTGTACTAAAATAAAGGCAACTCATCCCTTATAAAATAAGTCTTCCTTTCCTTTCCTGCCTTTAATTTACTAATAATCAACTAATTTGTAATTTATTATTGTTGTTTTTGGATTATTCGAGTGGTTTTCATATTATTATAACTTTCGTTGGCCACAGTAATTAGGATTGAACTCAGTGGCTGCAGATGGGAGTCCATGAGGACGTAAATTAGGATATACAAGGTATCTCTTTGGTGGTATTCCCTTTTACCTGAGCCGGTAACGCCGTAGCGGAATGGTTTGAGTGTCAGCTTTCCAACCCGGAGGTCACCAGTTCGATCCCACTCGCAAGTTATTGCCAACTTTGCTAAATATGTGGCCAACGAATGTTATACTAATTTGGAAAGTACCTATTTATATATAAATAATGAAGTAAGCGATCTCGGGTTTTTCCAAATAATATTTGGAACTGCAGTTACATTGTAACTCCAGTGGACAACATATCGCAATAAAACGGCGGGAACTAATATAGAGTTTTACTGCTCGAGATGAGTTCTTTACAAACAACGGTTCACATATATACCAATCAACTCGCTCTTGTATGCAATTAAAGTTTTTTCATCATTTTTGAGTAACATTTATGAATTAGAACTACTTGTGGATATAGTTACTTTACAATGTTCTGTTCATGTGGCTTTATTTTCTCTCACTGTGTTTGTTCCTACGTAATATACCAGCCAACCACTCGGATCAGCGCACTTTATTAAACTGCAACTTTTACTTAAACTTTGGTTTAGTTTAGTTTAAACTTCAGTAGTTTACAAATGTAATGGTTAATCATCATTCGTGTTTTATTTGATTTTGTGCATTTAATATGTAATGTTAATATTTTTCGTAGAATAATTTCTAATTATTTGTTACAAAGTTGTGCAGTAAAACATTGATTATTCGCTTTACATTTAATTAGATATTTACATTACTACAGTATAGCCAATATCTCCTTTCCAATATTAGTAGTTACTATATTATACATAGTTAGTCAAACATAACTTAGTGTGAAGTAGAGTGCACTGCACGCAGTATAAAGAAAATAATTAGTGTAATTAATAATCGACTGTAGGGGGGTGGGTAATGCAAAATAAAAGATGAGATGGTTTCCTAAATGTAAATACTTTTATTTCACGAAACTGCTTACCTGTAGTTTTCGTGTATTTTATTATAAAAAATGTTATTTTTCTATCCTAATGTTACTAATGTTTAACCAAAACCATGTTGAGTTACTCAAAATTCTCGTGCGTTCGTGCAATCGATCTATACTAATTAATAGTTCTGTCGATGTTTGTCAATAGTATGCGACTTCAGTATTCATTTTAATATTGTGGTAATCAATTAACAAGTTAACGATTTTTATAGTTATAGGTATCTGATTGTTGCGTAGCCACTATAAGGGGGACATGAAAAAATAATACTAAACTGGAAGTTCGTATTTAGTAAAAAGGCTACCAATTAAAGTCATACCGAAATTGATGAAAATTTCACAAAATAAACTATATTACACAAATTTTAATAATGTGACCCAAAAAAAATGATTCAGCACCAAATAAAATAAAGTCACCCCAAATAAAATTATTCAAACACCAAAATAAATTTATCAACACCAACAATAATTATTCAACACCAAAAACAATTTTCACCAAAATAAATAAAATGTTTCCCAAAACCAATTATTCACACCAAAATAAATGACAAAACTAAATGCAAATTTTCCCAAAATAAATACAAATATTCCCAAAATAAATACAGAATCCCCCAAAATAAATACATATTCCCCCAAAATAAACGCTTATTCCCCCAAAATAAATGCTTATTCCCCTAAAATAATCAAATATTCTACAAAAATAAATAGACTCTTACTTATATATAGACTATTGGTACGAGGATCGTTGGGTAAGTACAAGACAAAGACCCAATACTTTACTGTCCTTTGTGTACAAAACAAAGAGGTAAAGTCGCATTAAGTCCTAAAGAGCGTTAGGTCCCAAAGAGCGTTAGTCCTCTGCCATTTAAAGGAGCAGGTTACAGAGGCGTATTGGGGGAACCAAAAAAATAAACGAAAGTTAACACATGTTACAAAATTATGCAGGTTACTTAATTGGGTCTTTGTTCTTTGTTTTGTACTCTGTATGTATAATCTGATTAAACATTTTGTTTGATTTATGGAAATAAATAATGAATGAATTTGAATATAATTATTTATTACATGGGAAAAAAGTAGAACTTTTTTTCAATATTCTCGAGGCATTTTATTTACCGAGCGTCAGTCAGCGAGGTTAATAAAGGGTCGAGGGAATATTGAAAAACAAATGTTCTACGTTTTTTTCCCATGTAATACCTAATTTTATTCTTAAATTGGTACCTTTCTGTTGCTCAACTCTTTAATATAAGACAGAGCGATATAGAGTTACAAAATAAATTGAACTGTAGTTTTTTACTATATTGCTTCCATAGTTACTGCGATTCAAATCATTCTTCTCTTCAACTCCTGATGCTGCCTTACTCAATGTCCAATAATTTAGTGTTCTCGAATATTTATTACGTAATAGAGAGCAGCTTAACAACAACATAAACCAATATAGGATATGGAGTTCCGTTTTGGAGTTCGCCACGCAGACACTTGCAAACCTTTTCTACGTCAATGCTCTTTCAATATATGTAATTAAATTTAAGAATTTCCACCAAAAATATTTTGTTTTACTTTTTTGCCGGGAAAAAAGTGTAATCCAATGCAATGCAATCAATCCTATGGGTTACGTTTTTTCCCTAGCGAAAAAAGTGCCACTTTTTCTCCCGATTTTGGTCTAATTTTGAGCGAAAAAGTAACAATTTAAGAATAAAATTAATTTTCCATAAAATATTTGGTGCTGGAAGAATTGTTTTTGGTTGACAACTAAGTATTTTGGGGAGATTGAATAATTGTTTTTGGGGTATGAAGAATAATTGTTTTTGAGGGAAAGAATAATTGTTTTTGGGGGGTGAATAATTGTTTTTTGGGGATGAATAATAGTTTTTGGGGGGTTAAATAATTGTTTTTGGGGGGTGAATAATTGTTTTTGGGTTATGAATAATTGTTTTTGAGGGAAAGAATAATTGTTTTTGGGGAGTGAATAATTGTTTTTGGGGGATAAATAATTGTTTTTGGCGAGAGAGATATTCAAAATTGGGGGGTGTAAATTGGTGCTACAAAAAAATATATTTGGTGCTAAATAATTTTCGTTGGTGTGAAATCATCTAATTTGGGGTGGCATTCAATTAGAGGCGTTTAGTAAACACGAAGTTCGTGTTTTTTTTATTTTTCATGTCCATTTAGGGGCTCAGTTTACTGTTTTGTATTATTTAGCACTACTTAAAAATGGAAATTATTAATAAATTTTTGTTTTGTAAATAATTTAACATTTTTTTTTAATAAGAAAACAAACGCGGAATATACAGGTAGCTCTAATCGCAGAATACACCACTAAACACTTGTTATAAAGACAGAGACGGGGGTGGGGGTTTGTGGTAGAAACTATAGACGCAAACGTACCATCTCGTCGAATTAATAATAAATTAAAGGAAAGTAACAAATTACAGTGACGCGTTATTCTAACCGAAACAATTCCCACGCCGTCGTCACCCAATTTCAGATTCATAGATAATAATAAATTTATAGTTCTATAATTATTATAGCTCATAAATATAGTGAGGGTCACAACTGAGAACAAATTTAAAACAGCGTGTTTAGTGTTTACACTAGTGGATCATCTGTTACTCTGTTTACGATTGCCTCAATTTACCTTGTTTATTTTATTATTTGTTACATACTGTGTTTTTTTGCAATTGCTACATGCCACCGGGCACCAAGTTCGTACCTCAAGGTGACGGACCCCTGAACCAACATAATGAATTCGAAACAACATAGAAGAAGGTAGAATTGAATAAGAAAAATGAAAGTAATTGATTATCTACCTGTACCGGTAACGTGTCCTGCTCAAATGCTACAGTACCTATGTTCTTCGAAGTAAAGTTACTAGATTCTTAACATTAAAAGCATTATCATCTGACGTACCATACATAAGGTTCCACATTATATATTCATCTTGTAGCTGAACGGAGTTACTTACAACATAATAGTTAGTTCCATTTTCGTTTTCGAATTATAGTAACAACGCATTTTAGCACTGCCCAAAACGTTTTGATTGATACTTCAAGAATTAGATCAGTAGATACATGATACATCAGTACTGCAGTAGGCCAACATAGTTACGAAGACGACATTCATGACGTTACCGATTGTCCCATCCAGCCATCGTGCTGTCCTTCTGTTATCCGGTAGGTACGGTCAGACGGTACAGCGACAGCGGTTGTAGGTATAGCTGTATAGCCAGACAGCGGTCTTAGGTATAGCTGTATAGCCAGACAGCACAACGGTACATTTACTAGGCTTTACATTTACTTGCTCGAATATGGTACAGTTGTATGGTCACCGTATCTTCAAAAGAATATCGAGCACATAGAACAAGTGCAACACCGCGCAACCCGTATGGTACCTTCACTACAGCATCTGTCATATGAGGAGCGTCTTCGTTCACTTAAAATACCGACACTGATTTACAGACGAGCTAGAGCGGATATGATATCAACATACAAGTTTGTTCACAAACTTGATAACGTAGACTATAGTAACTTTTTTGAACTCAGAAGCCAGCGTCACTCATATTCGACAAGAGGTTCATCACTGACATTGTACAAACGAAACACCGCGGGTCAACATCTGTTCCACACTAACAGTTTTGCGTCTCGTGTAATAAACTTATGGAATATGTTGGATGAGAATGTTGTTAATGCTCGAGATTTTCATGGTAATCCTTGTGTAAACTTATTTAAAAATCGTCTTGATTGTGCCATGAAGTCCAAAATGAATATTTATAGTGATATACCAGTTAGACAAGTTGCTACTGCCCAGTTTACATTCCATCGGTACTTATATTAAATTAAATTTTTCTTTTGTATCATTGTAATTACAATTTTTACTTAATTAAATATCAGGTTCTTTGTTTTTAATATTTTCATATGAAGTGCACAGTATTTTTTATTATTTTTATTATTTTTTATTTGTTTTTTTATATTATTGCATACATCGAAGTTTTTACTGTATCGTTCTTAATAGAAACATTTTAATCATAACGTGCCAACTAAATTTTTTTTTTATGTTTATTTTTTTTATTGCAATATGTAAAATTATCAACATTGTGATTTTTACTTACAATCTACGTCGTATAATTTTGAACCCAACTATCTGATTATTGTTTATTTAAGTTTGTAATATGTTATATGTTTGTATTGTACCTATAATGTATGTAACTTACCTGCAGTACTTCATAAAAGAAATATACGCATATGCGTAGAATCCTTATAGATTTGCCAGTTCATTGTGTTTTATAAGAATTTATGTGCTGTATGTATTAATTTTAATTTGCATTTGGCGTATAAACTAAACTAAACTAAATACCGTTTATCGTTTTGATAGGTCACAGTAGGCCCTATGCAGTAGGTCAGTACTGCAGTACCGGTAGGTGATAGCGTTATACTACATGACACTGTGATATAGCCCCTACTGCTGTACTGCCGTAATGCCCTAGCGCCCTAGCCCTACTACTACTACTACTACTAGGATCGGCATGCTGCATTGCAGCTGCATTTTTAAGAATGCTGTGCCGGCTTGTCAACAAAATTGCACCGCCACAACTCCCTATCACCCATGACATTTGCTAGATCATCCGCATCTTTAAGGCCAGTGTCCTTTAAGATGCGTCTCAAGAAAGTCATGGGCTGTCCACCATGCTTATTCACTCCATGAGGCTGCCAAAGTACAAGATTATGCACTGGCTGGTCCTCACGGCGAAAGCAATGTCCTGCAAAGCGGAGGCGATTTTGTTCTAGTGTCAAGCTTGGGGGAACCAATGAGACATCTCCAATGTTATATAGTGTCTGGTTGGAGATGTGTGCATTGTACTTGACACAATGAACCCGGCGTAGCATTCTTGTGAATGTGCCATCCAGAGATTTGGTGTCCTCAGCAGTTAGAGCCCAGCATGGACTCCCGTAGAGGAGTACTGGAACTACTGCTGCTCTAAATAATCGGACCTTAAGTTTCCGATTAATTCTAGGTGACTTCCAAATCCTGGAAAGCCTATTCAAGGCTGCCCATGCCTTTCCCTTACGTATTCGAAGGTCCTCACCTGACTTCCGGATCCATGATCCCAGGTAACAGAAGTCGTCCACATGCTCAAGCATACCATCCTTTGAGCTTATGCTCATCCGATCAGAGACTTGCTGAGGACTTTCAAAGTTAACTGTCAGAATTTTGGTCTTTCTGGAGTTAATAAAAAGACCAACACTAGAAGCAGCATGTTCTAATGAGCTGAGGAGCCGTTGGGCTCCCTCTAATGATTCTGAGAGTACTCCTAAGTCATCAGCAAAGTCTAGATCAGTTAGGTACTTGGCAGGATTTCCTCGACTTGTGGAGCCAGTAGGTGGAGTTATCATCACCCCATCATCATTATGATGATCTAAGGACATGCGTAGAACATAGTCAACCACAATAATGAACAAGAATGGTGCAAGTGTGTCTCCTTGGAGGACGCCCCATAACACTTCAAATGGTTCTGTGTCACCGTCAACAGTAGACACAAATGTTGTTGAACCATCGTATACTGATCTGATTGCTGCAATAATTTCATCAGGAATCCCATATAATGAAAGTATGCTGAACATACGTGACCGAGAGACTGAATCAAAGGCCTTGAAGAAGTCAACAAAGATAACAGCCAGATGCCTGTCTTTCTTTTTTGATAATTCTTCAATTATCCTTCTAAGTGCCAAAATGGGCTCCATGGTCCCACGACCTTTACGGAACCCATTCTGATTTCCACGGAGCAGTCTCTCAATGGGATCCCTGATGCGATTTAATAGAATCCTATTGTATAGCTTTGCAGCAATCGAGATCAATGAGATTCCCCGAAAAGAACCATAGAGTGTTAGGTTGCCCTTCTTGGGAACTGGCACCAACTTATTTGTTTTCATTTCTTGTGGGACTCTTGTTGTTCGGTACATGTCTACTATGATGGGATAGATGAGCTTTAAACACTCAGGTATTTTAAAGACCTCAGGGGGAACACCATCTACTCCACTGGCACGATTGGTCTTAATGCTCTTTGCAGCAGCCTTCACTTCTGCAAAGGAGATATCGCCAATGGGAATATCTGGGAGTACAGACTCAGACACTTTTACTTCTATAAAGTTATCAGGCAATACCCTGTCATTATTGAGGAGCTTTTCAAAGTGGGCTTTCCAACCATTTAGGCGATCGGCTGGTGATTCAGCCTTAACCTTGGTGGTTGGTTGGCTTTTCCGCCCAGTAAGCAGATTGATCGATTTCCATGCCTGGGATGATTGCCTGCTGTCGTCAGCATCATTGATGGCATCAACCTGTTGGTTTATTAGCTCCTGTAGATTAACAGAGTACTGCCTGTTCAGGGACCTAGATGCAGCCTTAACTGCATTCTTGGCCGCTGTAGTCTGTTTGAGTCGGGACTCTTTCTGCGCCTTATGAAGGTCATTTCGGCACTTCTGAATTTTGTTGTCAGTCCAGGGGGCCCTTTTCCTGTTTCGAGGGTATACAGGAACTGTTTCTGCAGCTGCTAACTTAACTGCTTCTGTAAAGGCAGTATAGCCCTCACAGTGATCTGCCGCCTCAGAGGCAAGAGCCTCATACCTGTTGCTCAGCTGTAGTGTGAAGCTGGATCTCACACTTGGCTGTTGCAACAGAGAGGACCAGTCATGCCGCGGCAAGGCAGATTTCGTTGTTCTGCTAGCACGCAGACTAAGTCTTACCTTGGCCACAATAAGGCGGTGATCACTGGAGAAGGGTCGAAGTGTAAATGCATTACAGTCTTGTATAGAGCTCCTGTATTTCCTACGAAACAGAATATGGTCTATCTGGGACTTGTGACCACTGGGTCCACTATGAGTCCATAGCTTTCCAGTTCGCTTCTTGAACTGGGTTCCAGCCGAAAACAATCCATTTCCAGAGATAAAATCCTGAAGATGGACAGAATTTCGGTTAACACTATTGCTATAGACCCAGGGCGATGTAGGTGATTGATGCAGACTTGCATTAAAGTCTCCCAGGAATGTTAAGAATGCTAGCCCTACCCACTACCAGACTACCGATTTACCGTCATACTGCTGGTTCCAAAAGAAAGTTCATGAAGTTAAAGAAGGTAACTAAGTTTGAAGTCACTAGTAATGCTGTAATGGATATAAGATTGAAAATAAAAAGGAAGTTAAATATTTAGGCGCCACATTGGATAACTGCTTATCAGGAGAAAGCACAGTGAAAAATATTTTCTCGAAAGTTAACATTAGGCTTAGGTTTCTATACAGAAATAAAAATAGTTTAAACACCGACTCCCGCAAATTACTTTGCTCTTCTTTAATACAGTGTCACATGGACTATGCGTGCTCTTCTTGGTATGAAGGCTTAACCAAACAGCTTAAATGTAAATTACAACTAGCTCAGAATAAAGTAGTACGATTTATAGTTATAGTTCATATGCGTACCTCTGGTATTTTCGTATTGCAAAAATAAGACTATAAGTATGAAATACCGGTACCCTATGTTATTGAGATATTGTTTATTGTTTTGGTTAGAAAAGCCCACCACTGTAACCTGCTCCTTTCCGTTAATTAAGTAATGGAGATTAGTTTATTGTTTTGGTTAGAAAACACCACCACTGTAACCTGCTTCTTTTGCCAGAGGTACGCATATGAACGATAACCCGATTTATTAAAGACTACAAACCTAGGCACCACCTAACTCCAGATGACTTTTCTGAATCTGGAGTCTGGACTACTTAACTTAGGTAGTAGAGTTAAGCAGCTACGCCTTAACCATGTGCATAAAGTGTATAATGGTAAATGTCCCAATTACCTAAAACAAAAATTCAACAGAGTACGCGATACACACCCTTACAGTCAGACAGTACCAGAGCTAGTGCTTCAAACTTCTACCTCCCGAATTGTAAATCCTTCGAATCTGATACTTTCTTTTTTTAACGGTATTAAAAATTGGAACGCTCTGCCTAATGTAATTAAAAACCTAGATAATCAACATTCTTTTAAATCTGCAGTTAAATCTCACCTCGGTGTGCAATGTAAAAATAGGTACAATAGTCCTACAGTAAGTTATTAGTTTATTAATTATTTACTATTTATACTGTAATTACCGTACGTTTTATAATAAATTGTTCTGTACATTACATCTTTATCGTTGAGCTGTTGAGTCGGACATATTTATCTATAAACCAGATATTTTACCTTAACGGTCAGACGGTAGGCTTAGCTCAGTACCGGTAGCTGCTTAGGTTTACATTTTCTTAATTTACCAATATCAAGCGGATAGATAGAAAGATGGCGACGCGAAGCTTAACCGAAGTATTTATCCTTATGCGAAACAACAGCCTCCAAGATCGTATGATCAGTGAAGACCACAACAACGCCAACGAGGACACAGTAGCCCTGGTCTCCAACCACGACACACATCGTTCACGCACTACGCTGGTCCCGCTGCCTCCAGACTGGACGGACGCCACGGAAACGGTCCAGTACGAGATCGAGAAACTCTCGAATAAACTCTCGCAACTCCGGGAGATGCACTCCCGCCATATAAGTCGCCCGAGTTTCGACGAGAAACGTTCCGAGGAAGCGGCGATAGAGTTGGCCACTCGAGAGGTGACCGCCTTGTTCCGCGGGTGTCAGCGCTCGTTGGAGCGGATTAACTCGGCCGCCGGATCAGTTTCTAGTCGTCCCGAACTCGCCGTGCACTCCAACGTGGTCCGGCGACTCGCTTCCAACCTACAGACGCTCTCCAGGGACTTCCGTAGGTAATTATTTAATTAAACTATTACAGTATTTATATATTACAGTTAGAAACACTCTGCCTACCCCCCCCCCCCTTTCCTTTTTATTATGCTATTACATTATTCTGTCATAATAACGTTATCCATTTATATTTAAACTTTATAAAACATAATTACATTTTGTTTACCTTTATATTACAATTATTCCACTTTCTATAACAACAGGGTCCCAAACGATACCATAAACCATTAGATTTGACATGACAGGAAACAAAGTTATTCGGTTCACGTATAGGAATTGTTAAATATCATATCTGAAAGTCAACATAATATGTTCCTTCTTCCATTTGATTTAACTGACTGCTTCTATTGATTATTTAGTCGTATTAGTTGTTAGACGATTTAAATGTTATGTGTTAAGTAGCTAATTTAATTACTATTATAATTTATAATAAAACTATGTTAGGTCAACCGGTATACCGGTATGTGAATTGGTGTCTTAAACAATTACGTTTCAGTTTCACAGATTATATTTCCTTAACAGACAGACAAACATTGCGTCAGAGAGACAGATGTGACATGCAGGCTGTCAAAAATACAGAAACTGACATACAGACCGACTTTCAGACAGAAAACCGACACAGAAACATAAATACAGACCGGCTTACACACAAGAACATACATAAACAACCCGACAAACAGACATACATACATACCGCCCACATGACTAATATCCCCCCCCCCCCCTCACAGGAACCAACAGCACTACCTCAGCAGTCTAGCCAGCCGCGAGCAGCGCTCGAGTTCCTTCATCCCCGCTGCCACATCGTACCCAGCAGACTCGGACACCGACTCCGACTCGGTCCTCTACTCCCGGGGATTCTCCGACAAACAAACCCAACTGGTCCGTAAATCCGCCGCGGAGTCGGCCACCAGGGAGAAGGAGATCCTAACCATCGTGCACTCCATCACGGACCTTAACTCCATCTTCAAGGATCTCGCCTCCCTTGTCGTCGATCAGGGAACCATCCTGGATCGAATCGACTACAATCTCGAATCAACCTCCGACTCAGTCGATAAAGGCTTGAAACATTTACAAAAAGCCGAGAAATACCAGAAGAAAAACCGAAAACTAATCGCTATTTGCGTTCTATCTATTGTTATAGTTATATTAATTATCATATTATTAGCTTATAAGATTAAATAATTTATTTTTTTATTTATTTCATTAATTATATATAATATAATTTATCTATTGGGGAGTTTAAGAGACGCGAAGTGGAAAAGGAACGCAGAATGGGGCGCTTCACTTACCTTATCATTTTGTTTCAATATTTATTTTAATAATTATTATTATAGATAGTTTTTGTATTACTTATTCATTATCATTCCGCGCTAATTAGCTCCCATTTTTTCTCTTAACCAGAATGAATAATTGAACAGGTTTGAATTAAGGTCACCTGGTTTGTCGTTTGTTTAATAATATTTGTCCCCAAAAGAGAACAACAAATAAATTCATAATTATTAAGTTATGAAACATTCCAAAATTGGGGCAGTTTGCTCATATTGTAGTAGATACAATCATTAATTATTATTTTACACTGTTAATTAATTTTAACTCCTTCCGCTCCCATACTACTAATGGTGTGAAATAATGTAGCACTTTATATGACAGCTTATTTTTATTTCTAGGCATCACCATCATTGTTGCAATACAACATTTAATATCAGGTTGTCTGGATTTATTTTATTCTATTAGAAGTAAAAATAGTTCCCATTATATTGAAAAAAATTCATTGTCGACAACGAAAATCCCGAAATATATAAAATAGAAACACCAGCAGATTTCTAAAGTCTTATTGGCCAAAGTAGATATGTGTGTTCAATGTTCAATGTTCAGTCTAAATGTTCAATTGTTCGTATCGTAAAAAATTCGTCATTGACTGCGCAACATTAGCGTAGGAATGATTAATAATATTATCTTGTCAAAAGTCAACAGAGTAAAATTAAATTATAAATGCGTGGCGGGAAATAAAGTAATGAAGAACTTTATTTTAACCTTTTTCAGTGTTCAATATAATTCCACTTTATATCTCTTAATGCAGTAAATATCTATATAATAATTATATTCGGTAGCTGCAATATGAATGAATTATATTTTTGCGACTTTCTCGAAAAAAGTGAGTGTAAATCGTTAAAGTTGAATAAATTTACGAAATATTCTGCGATTGTTGGTAAGTTGGGCCAGGAGTTTTTCGGCTTTGTCTCCCTGCAAGCCATAAAGGTTCACTCCGATGTGTATTTATTTTATTTGTGTTTATTTACATATATGCAAGTCTTATTAAACTACTTGGTGGAAAATATATTAATTAATAATAATTAATATGCAAAGAAATGTAATAAATTCCATTTAGATGGAATTGCGTATTATTCAATGTAGAATATCGTAATGCGATACTCTCTTTCTGTAATTGTGTCAACACGATTTACGAATTTAGGCCTAAATATTTCCGAAATGTGTGTAATTTAATTTTTTGGTGCAATCCGTGTTACATATTTATTTATTTAAACAAATAAAATGGTTGACTTTATTTAGTCTGCAGGATTCGGTAGGTTTCGAATGTTGGATTTCTCGGGAGACTACGCTAGAGGCCGAGACTTAAATAATTAACTAATTAAATATATAAGTTTATTTTTTTCGTTTAATTTCTGTTTGTATACCTATACCTATACCTACCTACCTACCTACCGGGAAGATGTTTAAACATCGGGTTGAATAATTAATGATATACATCCAGTAAAGCCGAATTATGAACATTATGTTGTATAAAGTGTTACTTTACATGACTGCGTCACGAGCGACCCTTTAAAGGAACGGAGTTAAGGATGTAAGTAATCTAAAGTGATGGAAAGTACTTTACTCATCTCAATGTTGGTAATTTGATTCCTAAATTACTGAAACATTGACCTCGCTACGTACGTAGCTGAGCTCCACATTAACTAGATGCGGTGGTACATTGTTTTGGACATATTGTGGTATAATTGCCAATACAGTGAGTGAAGTAATGTTACAATATAATAGGAAAGATAAAAAAGGAAAAAAATAGGAACTACAGAATTCTGACTGTATGTAGAATTTCTAAACTTTTTTATAGACTACATGTGTACCAAGTTTGGTTCTATTTCATCCATGATTGACCGACTTGTTGGCGTTCAAACATTAAACCCAGCCAGCCATGAAGAAACAAACTAAAAATAGCCGCAGGAACCCGAGCAGAGCCTCAGTGATAAAGTATGTAATGCAGTACAGTACGTCTGTACAGTCTGTCTTTTATCAGTTCAATATCAACTGTTACGGCATGTAATTTAATTCCCTTGTTACCTTTAAGATTTGCTTTCACTTAAGACGAGCAAACAATGTTTCATCAAGTTTATTGCCAAACATACAATCAGGATTGGTTGTTCTCTCTGTGGTATTCAAAGGGAGGCCACAGGTCAGTTAGATATATAGAATATAGATCCTCCAAATGTCGTTTTTAATGAAGTTACCAACAAATGTGTTGTTGGTGTAGCAACAATCAGCACAAGCTGGCAAGCCTGGAAGGTTCACGGTCCTCCTACTTAATCAGTACAATAATAATACGTTTTCGTTCGGGTAGGCCTATGTTTCCTTTTCACTTGTTCCCATCGTACAGTCGTAGGCGACCTCATGCTCCTGTGCTCATCCCACCACGACCACGACCACCAGTTACGAGTTGGGTAGGCGTCTACCGGCAACCGGTAAGTAATTACGCGCCACACGACGTCATCCCGCCATCCGCCAACATTTATACCGGTACGGTAAGCCTACCACCTACCGGCTGGCTACCATCGCACCGTAGGTCTACCGCCTACGCCTACCGGTCAACCGGTAACGGTAGGCTACCGCGTACCGGTACAGCGGTACTCAAAGTCGTACCGGTATTGTCGTAATTGACAAATGCAGGATTAAACCGTAACCCGTTCCAGTACCGGTACCATATGCATCTGAACGACTGGACGGTTAATCTCATAGCATAGCTGCATAGGCCTACTGGTAGTCAGTGCGAAGTCGCCTGCGAACATGGCGAAATATTATATTTACTGCTAGGGCTAGGCTAGGACCTACTGCTGTACTGACCTATGACAGTATGAAGATAGGCAGATAGGCCTACAGTGGTCAGGTAGTACCGGTCCGGTATGCCTACTACAGGCAGACAATCAGACAGTACTAGCAGTGCTAATTAATTACCTTAATTAAATCTTCAATTAGGTCATAATGTAGGTCCAAATTTAAAAATCGGCCTCCGTTAATCGATTTACAAATAATTCAGGTACCTCCATGCCAAATATCAGAATCATTCATTGCGTTCCCTATGACAAGATAGCTTTTTCCTAAACCATGCGAAAACACGCAAATATAGCGCTCACATCGCACAAATACCATCTCGACACCCAATTTTTTGTATGAGCCTTCGCCATCCCTATATCTAACTTTTGTCCAAATTTTGTTTCGATTGATTAATAAATAACTGAGATATCGCTCTGGACACACACACACACACACACACACACTAACACACACACACACACACATTACGGTAATAATGGTCACCTATGTCAAGGACCGTGAACCAATATAGCCAGATCAGCTGTAGCGTACTGGGTTGCATAGTAACGATTGTTATTTGATCTGATGACAGCTGCAGCTGGAGGTCTATTTTATTTTTTTATGTTTATAGTGCTCCAAGTTTGAAGGTTTTGTTCATAAAATAAATATCATGATATTGTTTTACACTATGATATACTACATACAATATGATCAACACTGATTTAACTGCATTGTCACAAGTTTGTTTGTAAGTTTATTTCAAATTGAAAAAATAATGAAACGACTGAAAAAATAATGAAAATTGTTAACAATGATACTATTTATGGTGGATCATCTTAAATTTTAAAATATTTAATACTATCTTACAAAACGTCAAAGTAGAAAACGTTCGAACCGAATTTCAGCAAAATTCTGTACTTAATAATAGTTAGTGGAACCAGTACATATAAATAATTCTCTGCCTGTCTGCCCATCCACAAAATTGATAATTACATCAGCTGAGTTTGTCGCTCTGGACGATTTGAACTTCAGGTTCAGTAAATAACTCACGTTCGCTATTCTGCCCTCAAAAGGTAAAGCACGTAACTCCAACAACCTCATTCTGAGATATCAAGCCCCAAAGGATTTTTGTAGGCGCTTTTAGTTAGTACGATGTAGCTACTATGGGTGTGTTATATATCATTGGATAGATCTTACTCTGATACGTTTTTTTCTTATACTTGTCGTGCACACCCACGGCCACTCAGTTAAGTGTTAAACTCAAAGTGTTTTTGCCTGTATTGGGTAAATAATAAAGTACTAAGTGCTTTTACCTCGGTGAACCTCACAATTAGCTATGAGTTAGAGTTACGTGTTATGCGTTACTACATCATAACTACAGTAGTTAATTGCGTTCTTTTGACTTTGTAATTTGAGTTAGGTGCTTTTGACTGGGAACTAACACCAAATTTCGCAATATCGAGTTTGGTAAATTTGAAATAAAAATGTCAAACAACCACCAATGAGAGTCATTAATATATCAGATGATAGCTATGGAAGTTTGTACTTCATTTTGAGCTATTAACTCAAAACTGCAAATTGTGGAGTTACGTACAGTCTTTCTTTGCCTTTGGAGGACAGTATTATTCTGTGGGTAAAAAAACATTATGTGGTTTCTAAAATAATATTATTTGTTACAAACAAAATATTATACAATATGATAGTTGAATAACTTGAAGAAAATACATTTTCTATATATAGTTATAAAGAGAAATACTGAAAGTGAACACAATATAAACAAACACATACGGTAATTCAGTTAGAACCTGCTAGAAACTGCGTGTTCAACCTTACTGACACAGACTGGTAGACCATACAACACCGCTGAACCTGCTACAAGGTACTTCAGTTTACAAGCATTCCTAGCGGATGGGATGACACTGGATAGAGGTTCCCCAGGTCTATGTAACCAATCACGGAGTAGGGCCATAAAGAAACGATCGGCGTCCTTGTCAGTCACGGACCAGAGGAAACCAACGACACACGGGGATCCAGCTAGGAGGTAATGCATCACCATGCCATGAGGATCACTGAGCCCATCAACATTGAGACTAACGCTACTGCAGCCCATGAGGAAGGATGCAGCTCGGCAGTCCATCTTACTGACCTCATATCCCGACAACCACTGACCCCCTGTCCCGTGGCCAAGGTATATAAACAGATCGCTAGCCGCTAAACCTTCGCAGTACTCCGCACGGGAAGGGAGACTGGCGATAGTCCCACGCCAACCCGCTTCACCACGGAACCAACTAGAGAATGTCGCCTCGGTGTTCTTTAGATCGCCGGCGGGGTTTACCACGTAGAAAGCGTTGGATTTATCGACACCGCGACATATAAGAGACTCAGGAGAAACTGAATCGATTAGCAGTCTGGAGATAAGTAGTTCTAGACACGGAAACCGACAAACCGGTTGATTCAATAATGATGGCAGTGTCTCCCATGGTATTGATAATAAATCCCTTCCTAAAACCAAAACAACCAGCCCTTTGTGGCACTGCCCTGAAATGTGGGGGCAGTTTCTTTCGCAACTTCTAGATATATCGGCCCTCAATTTATTTACTAAGTTTAAAATCCGGCTGTTTCCACGACGATGGGGCACAATGAGGGTGTCCAAAATTATTTTCGGTTGTATTTTATCACTTTCCAACAGTATGTGAAGCAACCAAGTAGGTATGTTACTCAAACCCGCTCCCAATAACGCTGTGTGTAGTTCTACCGCATTGCGTTTAACTAACGCCCGTGTTGCAGACGCGCCGTGCTGCCCAACTACCAACGACCTCGCGACCACCAACCAATCCTCTTCCAGACGATCCAACGACAGACGAGCCTGTCTGTCCAACGTATATCTGTGGTCCCACCACTCCCTGGCCGACACCAGATGGGAACCAAGGTCGCTCCGGCGTATTATATCCGTCCAGATGTCGGTGTAGTTCGGCCCATCCGTTACTGCAACCGGAAGTAGGGTGACGCTATCCGAGGTGATCCGTCCTATCCGAAGCTCAGATCCCATCCTAGTCAGAACCAAAACAGACCAATCAAGTGGCAGGTTGTCTTGGAGTTTTGCTATCCAATCCGATGTGACCTTTAGCATAGAAATGTTTTTCAACTGAATGAGCCGTTTTAACTTGTCATTCGCAGTCAGTTTCCTTAGCTTATTTGAGAACATCAAAGTCGCCATGTTTTTGAAACTGGCGCATCCGAATTGAGATTGACAGACAACAGACTTATCGTTTCGACCAAGCAGGTAATATACTTTACTTAAAAGTAAATAACAATCACGCTTAATGAGGAAACTTGTAGCCATAGAAACACATTCTAGAAGGCATTCTTCAATATTATTCAGTTTAGCGACAGTATCATGTTGCAACTGGGAAATAAGTTGAGCTTCCTGATATGATTTACATAACAGATTTATTTCTTTATCAACGTTTCTTGTTTTATTTTCATCAATAGATAACTGGTCAAGAGCATCAGTAATTTTACTGCTATCAATATCGCAACTTTGTTGATTACGACGTCTCACCGGTGGAGGTGTCACGGTGACAATATTCGGGGTTGGAGGGGGTGTGAAAACCCCATCAGGTTCAATATTGAAACCGAAACAAGATTCATCAACATTATTCTTCACTAGTTTGGTAGTTCGTTTTTTCCTTGGGGCTTTGGGCGCGGATTCCACTGGTGAATTCCTCATTTTCTCGTTACGTAATTTCCCTACCTGGGAACTTTTACTCACATTATCTTGCCATATATGAAATGGGCCAGTTAACTTGGCATCACCAAGATTTGATGCAAGATCAACAGTCTTGTTTTTTATTTTCCTCTTTGGTTTCAACTTCACATCTGTTCTGTCCGGCAATGATTTCGTGTCTGAAACAGATGAATTATCGATATTGGCCTCTTCAAAAGTGCTGAGTACTTTCATCAATGACTTCCGACAGGACTCAACATCGATTCGAGCTCGGATATCTACAGCTTCTAAACGCAATCCCTCTAGCTGATTGGATAGAGATAAGGACTCTTTGACTGCTGGAATCGAGTTTTCTTTTGCTAAGAAATCGTTGATAATTAAAGATAAGGCACAATCTCTGCATTTCTTCCAACAGGATTTGGGTAAAAGAGAGCGCACAAGTTTATGATACAGTTTTGTGATCTTTCCAGAAAATAACGTCAGTTTATTTTGCACCTCATCATTGGCTTCCTTGCTTAGCATTACCAATGAAGCATAACGAAACAAACCAATAATATCAGAGCACAAAAGGCATTTACAAGAGATGGAGTGAGGAAGCGTTTCAGTTTTAGAAGATTTGTGAAACCGCTGAGGACTCGATTGATGTTCTATTCCATTAACATTGTCAACATCATCATTATTGCTAACCTTAGAAATAACAAAATCATCATCGTCATCTGTATCAGAACCAACATGCAGACTACGCTTGGATTCGAATTCGCAGGAAATATTAATAACACCATCGTTAATGGAGGCCTTTAAGGTATCAAAATTAGCAACGCTTGAGTGGTGGTTTTCTTGAATGTATGAAGCACATTTACCAACTATCGCTTCTTTACCACTGGCCAGTGCAAGCCACTTCTCTTCTCCCTTTCCAGTCAGTGTCCCATGATCGAAAACAAACTGCATTGTCATGGCAGCAAACTTAGGAATACAAAACTGCATTGATACTGACAGACACTCACGTATGACATGCTCTGCATCAGACACACAACCATTAGACATATACAAGTAAACATTATCCATTAAACTGTCACAACATAAGTACAAGAGTTGTATAGGTTTATGGGATTTATGATTCAAAGTTGCATTGAGTTGCATTTTGAACTTGTTAGTATTGCACTGATCCTTATTTACATTGTCTCCGAAGTAGTAGCAGGACAAGCCAAGTGCCACCCGTGCACCTTGGACAGATAATTCTATGGGTGAAGGAAACCATGGATCATCTAACTGCCAATCATCCTCTTTATAAAACCATTCCAAAACTGATTTTCGTGCTTTTTCTGGCATAGAATCCGGTTTGCAAAACATACTTAAAAAGCATATTATCTTAAAGAAATATATTTGGAAAATATATGAATCAACAGTATTTTCAGTCAAATATGGCAATTTGATCAAATCTGCAACAATTAAAAGGCTATTTGTAAAATCTCTATTAATTAATGCAAATACAGAGGCTAATACCTTCTCACCACACTGAATGCGCCTGCTCCTATTATCATTAGAACTAGGTAGGGTAGGAATAAGGTGGACGGCTTTGTCATAATAGGAGTTAAATATATCAGGGGTAGGGAAGGTCATCCATGAAGCCATACAAGCTTCAAATAGAGCCCAGTATGTTTGAAGAGGATCACCACACAGCTCAGATAATTTAATAATAACTTCTATAGTCATAAAATATAAATCTGCCACCTGTTGCACTTGAAAAATTGATAATAGTAAATTTAATCCTTCGAAAGTCTCATCTAGATTCACTAATTCCTGCCTTTCTTTTATTTTTGACCAGTAATCCAAAGCAGTACGGAGACACTTCATAGAATCATTTTCCATTGGAAGTGTGTACATTATATCGGTAACAAATCTGGCATTTTTTGCTTCCATTGTGAATTGATCCTTCTTTGTGTTTCGCTTAAGGAATTCTGCGGCTTCGATGTAATGTTGGGAACACCAGTTATTACGTTCCTCCCATTCGCTAATGTATATCCAAACGTTGCATTTAGCTAACAGATCCAATGGAAAAATTTCATTATAATTATTTTGAAATAAGTCAATTGCACTGTGCAGACAATTTATAGATGTTATTTTAGATGTAATATCAACAGAGCGTAAAATCATTGCAAGGGTGAAAAGGGATATTGCACGAAAGACGCAACCATAACTTTCAGAAGAGAGCTCTAAAATTTCTTTAATAACAATTACCTGCTCAAAATTGGTCTTTTCGACTACTGTTAATGATTTTAGTTCTGAAGCTAACAACGGCAATCCATTAAGTAGTAAATTACTACCTAACTCTTGATCTATTAGTCGCCTTCTTAATGTAACTGAAGTGTATACTTGCATTTGCTCTCTTGCAATCAGCTTCACTTTAACCCATAATTTTGTTGCCCCATCCCATGAACCAGTAATATCTCCACATGCTGCTGCTGCTTCCACTGCAGCCACTATGCTACACTCAAAGTTTTTATCAGATACATACTTATGTACCAGTTGTTCGTACTGGTCAATGAGTTTGTATTCATTTATACGATCTGCTATTTCCTGCATCGAATCAGGTAAGTAGCACCAACGGGTCAGATGGTCGCACTGCTTCTTGCGAAACTCAATAACCAGTGAGTCAAATTGGAAATGTGATGCACAAAGCGACAGATGTTGACACAGAGAAGCAAATATAACATGGTGTTTGGCAGGAAAGGATCCCACCCCACTTTCCCCCATAGCCAAATCCCTAGCTAGAGTATCGTAGCTTTTGGTAGCATTAGACGCAGCATCTAGAAATGTAGCTATCTTATCAGAGTCAATTTCCTCGATAGAGAAAGCAAACTGTTCCCTCAGAAAACTTCTAATAACAGCCATTGTTAAAGTATAACAATTGAAAGAAACTTGAATATTAGATTCTATAATATTGCGACTAATGTGTTTACTATTGACATTATCAACAGAAGAAACATTGTGCTTCCTTTTTTTCAGAGTATCATCAACCCAACTGGTTACAAGGATGATTAGGAAAACATTGGACTCACTTGTTTTTATCCAGGACGAAGAGCAGCCAGCACCAACAAGACTACCAAACAAATCAGCGACAGAGCAAACACAATCATCTGAAAGGTTAAAATTTATGTCAGTTTCTATATGTGGTTGCTGAATTACTTTACCAAATTGTATGACTAGTGTTAATATTTTATAAATATATTCAGAGCATTTCGATGATATGAACGACGTGAGATCTTGAATAACACAGAGTCTTTCAAGAGCTAAATTAATATCTCCATGTCTAAGGCACTTGGACAGAAACAATGAAATTGTCACTAACAAGCTGTTGCACTTTTTACATTGCATTTGATGAACAATGGGCATTTCATGCCAGATATCCACAATAAAACTCTTAAGAAAATTTATGCCTTTTAATGAAGAAACAATAAACTCATTCTTAAACAATTCAAATAAATTTACAACTGAATGTTTTAAACGTGTATCCATGGCATCAATATCTAAACTCAAACGTGTAAATCGTAGGAGACACAAGCGAATTTTGCTGTAAAATTCTGACTTTGTACTGATGTCTATAGTTGATGAAGATATAATATCTTTAGATGAATAGCTGAGTAAGGCACATGACTGCTCGATAAGTGTTGGCATTCCCTCTGTGGCATGGGCCTGATTAAGACGACCCTCAAGTATATTGAGAAAGCAAAGGGAGTCATTGAAGAGATTATATGACAAAGTTTGTTGTACTAAGCAAACCAATTGTTTTTCAAATCTCAAACTGGCAGATAAGTATTGGCTACTTGAGCTCTGCAATGCAGTATGAGCGAGTGAGACATAGTTATGCATTTGGCTTCCATGTTGCACCCTTTTATAATACAAAGCAGCCGCAATCTTTTCCAGTAGTTTTAGTGGGAATTCTGCAGATATATCACAATTGATCCCATAAGAAAGTTTTTTCAAGATACTCTCAATATTTCCACTATTAGTTGTATCCAACTTGCCATCTTTTACTATATTTAGTAACGAAGGCACATTATTATTAAACATTGCCATATTATTAATATTAGCCTAACTGCCTAATGCAGTAAATGCCCTACGGTAATACGTAATAGGAAATTCACATATTAATTAAAAGCTATTAAATTCACAGATACAGATCACAGAACAGATATTAAATTCGGCTATCTGCCTATAGTTAAGCATAGAGACTTGGGATACATCAATTATACAGCACAGGTACAGGCAGCAAAGACCACCTGACCACTGCAATAAACGATTACATGCTGCGATCGGCGCGATTTTTTTTACAGACATCTATACCGTAGCTTTTCTGCTTTTACATCGACCTGGCGCTGGCGGTTGGCGCAGGAGTTATTGCACTCGTCTGCCATTCACTGCGTTCAGCGCAGAAAGTAAAACTTTTCAATAGGGAGCGACTAGTAAAACTTTCAGATGTGGAAAAACAGAATGACCAGAGCCCAGCCAGGCCAGATGACAGGATGAGGTCCGCGAGCCGATCAGCAATATTTAGACAGATAGAAAGTATAAATGAACACTAACTTCATTCATTATATTCATTGTGTTTATAATCAAATTAAATTGATATAATTAGGATCAAGTGAAAAGTGCCCAGCACAAATATAAGCGTAAAATAGAGTAATTAGTTATAATTAGACAGTAAAAATAAATGGCGATGCACGATGATTGATAAATGTTGCATTAATAAGAATTACCAAATAGGTCATCCGATATTATATTAACATAGTGGTACAATAAACAATACTGACGAAAAAAATAATCATACATAGTAGTAAAATTAACACAGTAAGGCTAGGTCATTTGCATCCTTCCAATGATGAACCGGCTTTGTGTAAGCAGATGTATAGTCTAGTACAAAGATATCCGGTAGTAGTGATGGGTTAGGATTTGACAGTGTTCAATAGAGAATAATTAAGACGACGTTCATGCATTCTTAATGATGTCCGAACCTCTTTCGCACAAGCCCGAGCTTATTCTGGAAAGTCAGGCCATTGATCCCATAACAATCCCTAATGAATTGACAGTCTAGTAAATCATCGATTGAACATGAGTCCACTGAGATGCGGGATGCAAGCTCATATTTCGCATACTGATAATTCAGGAAGTTGAACGTCGTTGGGAGGGCTGCAACTTGCCTGGCATTCTCATATGCGCTACCAAGGCTAATCGACATTCTGCCCTGGCCCCTGGGCTGGGATCCAGATGATGGATGAGTTGGTTGCAAGGAGATAGCAGAGGCCCCACTGCACCACTGATTTATTTAGGACATGATTTAATTCTCGAATGATTGTCCGTGTTTGCTCGACCTAGTAGTAGTAGTAGTAATTCTCGAGATCAGTCCAAGGCATCAGGTGAATGTTGATTCACAAATTGACTGTGACCCAAACAACAGACGCAGCACAGCTGATGACACATACTGACATAGTTATTGCAGTAGAGAAGACCTCGCATGACTCTTCTGCAATGACCAACAAGTGAGATCAGGAGATCAGGGCAGCCTGGCGGAATCCACCCAAGTAGAACTCCATCCCATAAAGAATTGCACCCGTCTGCCATTCACTGCGTTCGGCGCAGAAAGCAAAACTTTTCAATAGGGAGCGACTAGTAAAAACTTTCGGAGGTGGAAAAACAGAATGACCAGAGCAGAGCCAGGTCAGACTGCCAGATGACAGTATGAGGTCCGCGAGCCGATCAGCAATATTTAGACTAATAGAAAGTATAAATGAATACTAACTTCATCACTAAATGATTCATCTTGGGATCTCACACTCTTGCCAGGTTGTACTTCTAGACGAGATTTTTTCTTGCGTTTATTAAGACCTTGTGGACCGCGGAGTTTCTCCAGGTGATCAATGACAGAACTATCTATAGCAGCTCCTACATCAGCAGGTGCTAGTGGAGCAGATGGTAAGTTCTTAAAAACAGCGTGACGATCTAAAGGATATATTCCACCTGCCCGGAACCCACTATGGATGTTATCGCTCTTTGTTTCTAAGGCATCAAAGAGATTCTTAAGCAAGGTTGGGAATTTTTCTTTTGGTACTATGACATTACTTCGAGGATTTGACGATTTCCAAACGTCAAGTTGTTTCCGCCAAATACGTTTCATTGGGCCGAAAAATGCACGGTCAAGGGGCTGGGTCAAATGTGTCGAGTTCGCTGGTAAACATATGAACTTTATATCGTTGCGATCACACAGTTTGAGGACTTCACCACTGAAGTGTGATGAAAGATTGTCGCCTATGACAAGGACAACCTTGGAACCTTTCAGTTTCTTGAGATATGGTAGCGCCACCTTAATGAACCAGTCAGTAAAATATATTGTATCATACCAACCACTCTTTGTCCTACCGAATCTTATCCCAAGGGGCCAACTCATGAGTCCATGTATCATATAAATGAACAGCATTATATACTACATGGATAGGTAGCAAGCAGTAGTATGGTCCCATCAGCAGCACCAGAAACCATTATGGAGGTAGATGCTTTTGAAGAATTCTTTATCCTCTCTGGGTACTTGCACCCTCGTCGAACAATACACCTCTTCCTACCAGGATCGTCAGTCAGATTTGTCTCATCGTAGTTTACGATATTTGTATTTGGTATACCAGTCAATTCCTTTTCTAGATTATGAAAGTAATCATTTATGATGTCCTTGGTAACTTCAGCTCTTTTCTTTTTTATGTTCTGTCTGAGTAAGTCGATAGGAGAGCCCATTTCGCTTGATGAATGATTTAATATATTCGTACCCAGGGATGTTACTTTTAAATTGTGCTACATGTTTACCTAGCCGCTGAAGGTATTCATGTTCATGTATAAGCATTTGTGAATGAAAGAAAGTCAAAGGAAACCCATAATCTGATATAATTCGAAACCGTTTGGCTATGATTTTTTCTTCCTCCATTCCTAGAGCGCTAGGGTGATCGACGGGACAGAATGTTTCTGTGAAAATTTGTTCTTTAAGGTCGACCTTGGCAGCTTGGTATGTTAAATTCTTTAGCAGCTTTCCGTTGCGTTAATTGTTTAGTTTTAATTAGATTAATAGCTTGGTTTAACGTATCCTCGGAATATTGCTTATAGGACCTTGCTCCTAATTTGCGTCTTGATCCTGGCCTCGATCTTTTGTTCGATCGCAATCTTTTTTTCGGGGTCATTGCAATACTGTCAGACTGTACTGCTGTAATACCAAATATACACAATAATAACAAATACACTAAGAAAGAAATGCAGCTAGATGTTAGACAATAGGCAGGCATAGGCCTGCATTAGAAAGTTAGGGCAGTGTAGACTGATTTACAGCTTCAATACTTGAAGTATTCTCATTAACCACTAACTGTTGGGTGTAAAATACCAAATGATTGGGCCAAAGTTGTCGGGTAAACTGGGGTGAAGTGAGCTAGGCCTACTTTTGTAGTTTTTCGTGTTTAAAAAATAGTTACTTTCTCATTGAGGAAATACCAATGTATTCCTTTGTGCACTACATTATTGCTCTAAACAATCTCACAAAAATTATAACATAATTTGCCTATTAAATAGTCAAATTATACCTTTTGTTTAGAGCACACAAGTCTGCAAGTAGCTCAATTTACCCCACTCATGGGGCAAAGTGAGCTAGCTCTAAAATCATTTGCAAAACCAATTAACCCCAATCAGTGATTGCCTTATGAAAAAATCAAGAGATAATTTGCCTATTAAATAGGCAGATTATTTTTTTTTTTGACATTTCGAATAGCTCACTTTACCCCACTCAGCCACTCATGAGGCAAAGTGAGCTTCCCTCGAAAATGAGGTCTAAAACCATTTTACCCCATTTAGTAATTTTCTGGGGGTAAAGTGAACCATTTTGTATGTTTTTAAAAAATAGATAAACATACAGTAGGCTATACAGCTATAGCTGTATAGGCCAACGAATTATGAATTATAGAACATTACAAAATTATTAGGCCCTATTATAAATCTAAATAACCAACAAACAAACAATAAACCTGAATACAGTAGGCCTAGTAGTGGAAATTGTAGCACTACTGGTACTAATCTGCAGGCCTAAGACGTTTATTTATTAGACCGACCTCGGGCCTGACCTGACAGCTAAAACCTAGAGTTAGGGCCTACCCGACATCCAAACAACATTCTGTTACAAATTAAGAGATAATAATGAAATATAAAATTTTCTAAAACATAAACAGCACCCACCAAAATTTCAATAGCTCACTTTACCCCATTGCCAATATATTTAAGGGGTAAAGTGAACCAAATTAATTAATTAATTAAGTAAATAATTAGTTGTCGAATGACAAAAATTGCACGGGATTTCTCAAGTAGGCCTATCACGTATTTACCATTATTTGCGGTAATGACAACTCTCTACCTTAAATCGTTGTTTATTATTTTGTATTTTAAAATCAATAACCAAAAAGTTTGTATGCATGAATTTTCAACTTTTTTTTTTTCATATTTTGTAAAAAATTTAATTGCTTTGAAATTTCAAACTGTCCTAAATTATTTTGTACATTAGATCAAAGCTAGGATATTTGTAGACATTATAATGATTTTAGAGAATGGAAATAATAAAAATTTCTATATTTAAAAAAATAAATTAAAAAATAGCTCACTTTACCCGTAGCTCACTTCACCCCAGTTTACTGGTTTACCCTCCCATTTACGAAAATATTTAGGTTCCAACATTGCCCAGTTCTCAGTTGCCCACCCTATGAGAATATGTTATATATAATGACAGATGCAAAATAATGGTGTCAAACATTTTCAAATTTATCATATTTGTAGATTTAGTAACAACCGGGATTGTATTAATTAGGCTACCTTTGCCACACTACAGCACAGCACAAGCTCCGAAGTGTAATTTTATAACTAAATTTAGTAGGCCTAACACAGTCTGACAGTAACATATTTTAATGATCTAGTCTGTAAACTGGTAAACAAAAACTATTTGCAACCTACAGACCTATGTAAATTATAAGAAAAAGTTAAAGGACACATTAAACCATCAACCTGATGTGTTCCTACGGTTTGCAAATAAGATCCAACAGATTTATAGCAATATAATATAATGATATATTTTTCTAGTTGGCTGGTCAGCTGGTTGGGTCAATGTTGTACTGTTGTACCTGTACGTGTACCCATAGCAGCATGGGCTAAAGTTGTGCCTAAGTCTGTAAGTACGGCTGTACAGTCAGACGGTAGGCCTATTGGAACTGCAGTAGTAGGCAGGTGGGGTACCGGCACCGCCGACCGCCGCACTCGACAGCCCGGTGCCGGTAGGCCTGTCACAGCCTGTAGGCTGGTACTGTCAGACTGTTTTTAGGCAGACGGTAGGCTGGTAGGCTTAGCTGCTTCAGTCTGTCAGTGCTTAGGCCTAGGATGGCTAAAACGTCTGTCCTTATCTGATCTGATCTGACGGCATCTGACATTTGTTCCACCTTGGTTCAGAGCGCCCCTTGGTGTAGTGGTTATATTGAATTCACATATCTCGGAGGTTGTGGGTTCAACCCCGGCGTGGGGGCCAAGGTAGTTTTCGTTTCAGCACGAGGGTTTTGAAGGGTTTAGCGAGGCATCTCTGCCTTGCATCCTTAAATGGTAGCTAAATGAGTACCGGTACTGGACTTTCTGCCTATGTCGACCAGCATGTGAAGTTTCCCCGGTATTCCCCTTAAACCCGGGGGGGGGGGGGGTCAATATAACACCTCCCGCTCTGAAACTAACGATACTAACTAAAAAGACTAACTGAAACGAACTAAAAGGAATTCAAATAAAATAAACTAGAAATCTTAAATTTGTTTTTAGCGGCTGGTGCCAAATTTTGGTGCCGGCCCATGTGAAGAATACCAGGATTTCACTTTTCGGTCGACTTTTATTGGAATTTTATATATGAAGATTTTAATTCTTTTTTAATTTATCTTTATTGAGTGTTTTATGCGCGTGCGCCATGTCCTTTATTTTTTGAGGGGGATGATCTATTGATCAGTCAGTCGGACGGTTAGTAAGAAGGTGGGTGTAAACAAGCCGCCGGCCCGCCACGGTAACATATTCTCCTTTCCCTCAATTGCTAGGTAACAAAATCGTTAATTGTTTTGGTTAGAAAACCCTGTCTCGAGTCTCGGTAACCTGCTCTTTTCTCTTAATTTGTAGGTAAAACGTCGTTTATTGTTTTGGTTAGAAATTACAGCCGCTGTAACCTGCTCTTTTCCTTCAATTGGAAGGTAACAACAGCGTTTAGTAATTCCCACATTCCCATCCACCTTCCCATAGGCCCTATTCCTTCATCGTCTGAGTATAAACTCCACTGTATCAGCTGGCAATATGGGGCATAAGTCAGTAAGTGTTTCGTCATATACACACTATCACTATACTGCTATACAGTAGGCCTAGAGAGATACCCCTTCCTGCCTTCCCTTTAGATGTTTAGCGTAACAAACAAACAATAAATATTTTTAATGTAATGTATTAATAAGTAGGCCTATCATTACTTAATTAATAATATTAATTATAATTAATATAATTAACTTTAACTACCGGTATTAATTATGATAACTATAAACAAGAAAGATTTACGAAAATATTGCAGCAAAGGCTGTATTGTTTTTAATAAATGTTTAATGTTTCAACACCAACTAAATCTACGAAAGTTGTTTACATCTGAAACTATCCATCTTTGCTGGGATAATCACACAACTTTCATACCCGCCATCCTTCATCCTACAGTCCTATATCGCATTTTTAATAGCGTAGCGTGTAAATATATAATAATAAATAGGTATAATAATATGCCTTTGTGCATTAGATGCTTACCGCTACCGGTATGCCTGTACTGCTATGTCATATGATGATACTATTACATAAACAGGCAACGTGATCCCCTACAGCCCTATTCAGCTATTGGCTATTTCATATTTACCTAACAGACAGTTAGGTAAATATTAAATATCTTTCTCCTGATTGGCTGATTGGTTATAGGATCAGATGCTGTTTAGATCAGATCAGATCAGATAAGGACAGACGTTTTATTCTACCTCGCTTTAGGCCTCAGGGCCTGTAGGCTACAATCTGACAATCAGCAGATCAGACAATACAAGTTCAGAAGTTATAGGATGGCTAAAACGTCTGTCCTTATCTGATCTGATCTGATCTGATCTGACGGTATCTGACACTTGTTCCACCTTGGTTTAGAGCCCACCTTGGTGTAGTGGTTATATTGAATTCACATCTCGCGGAGGTTGTGGGTTCAATCCCGGCATGGGGGCCAAGGTAGTTTTCGTTTCGGCACGAATGTTTTGAAGGGTTTAACGAGGCATCTCTGCCTTGCATCCTTAAATGATAGCTAAATGAGTACTGGACTTTATGCCTATGTCAGCGTGTGAAGTTTCCCCGGTATTCCCCTTAAACCCGGGGGGGGGGGGGGGGGGGGGTCAATATAATACCTCCCGCTCTGAAACTAACGATTCTAACTAAAAGACTAACTGAAACGAACTAAAAGGAATTCAAATAAAATAAGCTAGAAATTTTAAATTTGTTTTTAGCGGCTGGTGCCAAATTTTGGTGCCGGTCCATGTGAAGAATACCGCCCATGTGAAGAATACCAGGATTTCACTTTTCGGTCGACTTTTATTGGAATTTTATATTTGAAGATTTTAATTATTTTTTAATTTATCTTTATTGAGTGTATTATAGAGCTTATTTATGTCTTATAACCTGCACATATACTAATTCGTTTATTGTTTTGGTTATATTCAGCCCTTCTGTAACCTGTGTTTTTGGTGTAAACCTAGTATTCTTCACATGGGGTAACTGCAAAGTGAAATAAAACGGCAGAAAGTCTGGTATTCTTCGCCCATGTAAAGAATACCAGGATTTCATTTTTCGGTCAATTTTTTATTGGTCGATATTTTTTATTAAATTTATCTTTATTAAGTGTTTTATGCGCGTGCGCGATGTCCTTTATTTTTTGAGGGGATGATCTATTGATCAGTCAGTCGGACGGTTAGTAAGAAGGTGGGTGTAAACCAGGGATGGCAAAAACCATGGTTTTTTGAAAAAAATTTTTGGTTTTGGTTTTATTGTTTGGTTTTTTATGGTTTTTTGCGGTTTTTTATGGTTTTTTATGGTTTTTCTGTGGTTTAATTAAATCCAATATAGCAATACATACAAATGTATTACCTACCTACAACAGTCTGACAGTACAACCCTTGCGCTTGCCCAATAGAACAAAATAGGCCTACTGGAATAACTGAATAAGGCCACATACAGCTGTACAGTATCTGAGTATGCTGGTTTGAAGCTGCTGTTCTGTAATTACTCTCATCCAACCCATCCACCATCAGCCTATGTCAGCAGCATGTGACAAACTACTAACAACATACAACGTAAAAATACATATCAAGATCAACGTCCAGACGTCTGCACTGCTCCACTACACGCCAGGCTGCAAACCACCACTGAGCCGCGCACAACGCCTGCGCACAATTTTTCAGCAGCGCAATATTGGACAATATACAGATATAGTACTGATACACCGCGCATGCACCAAAAAAAACGCGCACACCACATTTTAAAATGTGCAAAATGAAAAAGAAACAACAGCAAAACTCAAAGTGAGCGAAAATTTTTCATTCTACATGTAACAGTCAGACAGTGCAAAATGAAAAAGAAACGCGAGCAAAACTCAAAGTGTTCGAAATTTTTTCATTCTAACAGTGAACAGTGCTAAATGAAAAAGAAACGCGACTACCAGTCGGGTGCAGTCTGCTTTATATTATTTACAGCGTTAATTGTAAAATTTTATGAAAAACCATAAAAAACCAATTTTTTCGCCTTTTTTTAAAAGTTGGTTAAACCAAAAAACCATAAAAAACCAATGGTGAGAAAAACCATTGGTTGCCAACCCTGGTGTAAACAAGCCGCCCGCCGCGGTAACATATTATCCTTTCCCTCAATTGGTAGGTAACAAAATCGTTTATTGTTTTGGTTAGAAAACCCTGTCTCGGTAACCTGCTCCTTTCCCTCAAGTTGTAGGTAACAACGTCGTTTATTGTTTTGGTTAGAAATTACAGCATCTGTAACCTGCTCTTTTCCTTCAATTGGAAGGTAATAACAGCGTTTATTAATTCCCACATTCCCATCCACCTTCCCATATTCTTTCATTGTCTGGGTATAAACTCCACTGTATCAGCTGGCAATATGGGGCATGTTAAGTGTTTCGTCATATACACACTAGGGGCCGTCCAAGTATGACGTCAGCACTTTAGGGGGGGGAGGGGGGTTGGGAAAATCTGACGACGTGCTGATGAGGGGAGGGGAGGGGGTCAGCCAAAATCTGACGTCAGCATGTTCATTTATAGGTGCTAGAAGAGATATAGCAGAAGAGTAAATAGCTTGCCTATTTTAATTGTTTGAAGCCCCCGAAGGCCCGTAGCACGACATTCTGTTTCAGTTACCAGTCACCATGTTTCAGTGATTGGGACTCGTGCTACTGGGGTACTGCGGTACTGGTGTCCGCCTGAAAATGAAACTTTAATCCTAAGCTAATGATTGTTAGAGACTGCAGTACTACTATTCTGTCTATTATTGGGGTAAATCTTTTCGACCTACGCGTAGGCCTACGCGTAGGTCGAAAAGATTTACCCTATTATTGAGGATAGAATCAGTCCCTGGCTGATTGAATAACTATTATTATATTATAATATTAATTAATAATTTACTATAATTATATAATTCATAATTTGATTAAAAATAGTTTACATAAAATATAAAATATATACATAAAATATATACATAAAATAGTTAATGATTTACAAGTGATTATAAATAATCTTCATAATATAATAGTTTATTACAAATTTTTTTTAAATCTGATTTAGGGGAGGGGGGGGGGGGGTCAACGCCTATCTGATGACATCTGATTTAGGGGAGGGAGGGGGTCAACATTTTGGGGAAAAGTGCAGACGTCATACTTGGACGGCCCCCTACACAGTAGGCCTAGAGAGATACCCCTTCCTGCCTTCCCTTTAGCTGTTTAGTGTAACAAACAAACAATAAATATCTATCAATAAATAACTATCCATCTTTGCTGGGACAATCACACAACTTTCCTTTCATACCCGCCATCCTTCATTTTTAATATATAATAACATGCATATTTGTGCATTAGATGCATACCGGTATGCCTGTAGCGCTGTAGGCCTACTGCTACTTCATATGATGATACTGATATGTAACAGGGAACCTGAAACGTGATCCCCTATTCAGCTATTGGCTATTTACCTAACAGACAGTTAGGTAAATATTATATCTCTTTCTCCTGATTGGTTATAGAATCAGATGCTGTCAGATCAGATCAGATCAGATAAGGACAGACGTTTTATTCTACCTCCAGAAGTTACAGTATTGACAATTGCAGAATTATGGCAATTGGCTGATTGGTACGGTACCGGTATTTCTGTAGACTGTAGCCTATTTTATTTATTTATTTCTGCACAGCGACAAGCTGACAGGCTGAAAAGCGAGGCTGCGACTGTCAGACTGTGCGAGGGACAGAGGGCTGGAGGAGGAAGGCCTACCCTACAGTCCACAGTCCTACACCCTACTGCCCTAGTCAGCTAGTCTTACAGTCCCTATTGAAAAGTTTTATTTTCTGCGCCGAACGCTGCGGCGGCGCCATGTGCCAAAAATCCTGCGCCGGCTCTGAGCAAAACCACGCCGGGTGCAAAAAATCCTGCGCCGGATCTGTGCAAACCCACGCCCATGCCGGGTGCAAAAATCCTGCGCTGGCTCTGTGCAATGCAAAATGCTGCGCCGGGTGAAAAATCTTCCGCCGGCTCTTCAAAGCTGGACAGGGCTGACTGGTATAAAACAAAATCTCCATATGTTACATACTGTAGGCCTACAGTACCTTTAGTTTATTATGTTATCTATAATACTGCTCCTGCATATAGTACTGTATGTAATGAATGAAATACAGTGTATGTATATGTAATGAAACATATCCCACATGATCCCCCCCCCCCCCCCCCCCCCCTCCATCCCCTGTCTTAGTTGATGGTACCAACAAGATACATGTATTATTGTATTCATTTAAATACTGCTGATATCGTATTCGAAATTCAACAAACTTATGTTCCATAGAAAGAAATAATAAGATACCAACATAAAAAAAGTAAATAATAATAAATGAAAAAGTATGGGGTTTTATGGATTTGGATATTTGAATATATTAAACTTTATATGATTTTAATAATTATTATTTCTTGCATGTTAAACTAAATCATCAGGTAGAGCGTGCCATTAATAAGTATTCATGGTATTGGCATTTGTTTGTAAAGAACTTGGTTCGTAAACGTTCCGTTCTTAAACGAACGAAAGTAGTGGGTGAGTGAAATGAAAATAAGGATACAGAGACGGAAAACCTTAAAGACAAGTGCACCAAGTACAGTAGTTGCGTTGTTTTATTCCAAAAGTGTAACATTACGAAACAACTACTTAAGAAACACTGCATGTAAATTTTCTTGTCAAGTAAAGTGTACATTTTTTGAAATTACTCAAATGTTACAATAGGAATTATTGAAAGAATATTAGAGATAAATTTTCTTCGGCCGCTAGGCCAGGGAATACGCACAAAGTCTGACGACTTAGACCAGTGCGGTCCCCCCAGAACTTTACTCCCCAGAGGAAACTCCAGTACTCATTTAGCTACCACTTAAGGATGCAAGACGAGAGATGCGACCAGGCTGGTCCCTTTAAAGCATTCGTGCCGAAACGAAAACTGCCCTGGCCCATGTGAGGATCGAACCCACGACCTACGGGAGATGTGAATTCAATGCAACCACTACACCAAGGTGGAACCCTACCACTACACCGAGGTGGAACCCTTATGGAAGCGTATGTAATATTGTAATAAAAATACGGATAATGGTATTCAGGTAAAATTAGCAAAATAATTAAAATTATAGTTTATTTACAGTACTTACAGTTGGTGCATATTAATTATTAAAAAAATAAAATTACAGTTAAATTAAATTAAAAACCGGCAAACCATACTTAGGTTCAAGGGCTTCAACAACATACAGTACTAAAGGCAAACATATTAATAAGGGACAATTTTACAATACTCTATAGGAACAGGATGCAACAGAACAATACGTAGTTATACGGAATATAAATTTGGAACCGTAGGTATGTCGCATAGGTAAATTATTACTGCTGAAATAAAACGTGCAAAGTAAAGTAACTACAACAGATAGGATAACAATTAAACATAAAAAAACACTATTTTAAAATTTAACATACAAAAAAATATTTTTTTGGGATTGAAAAATGAAAATAATAGGTACTGTACTGTAGCTAGATTTTAATAAAGAAATCGTTGTATCCGAAAGATATCCGAAAGATATCGCTTTCGCTACTGCCACTTGGCGCACATGAGTATCACTATATATTCATTTTAAGGGACATTTCGCAGTCTAGTCTATTTTTGAATGTGTTCAAGCATGGAGTACCAAGGGTATTACGTGCATTAACAACACTTTCCGGTAATGGTAAAGGATTCCAAATGTTTACAACGCTGTCTGCAAAGTTGTTGCATCTCCTTTGAGTCCTACAGTTCGATCTTTTGTACAGCGCCAAGAAAGAGCCTCGTGTTGAGTATTGGTCGAGTTCGGAACGAAACTGGAAGAAATTACTGCGCTCAATATTGCCAATCCCGTGGATAAACTTTTATGTTGTTATAAGGTCGGCTAGTACACGGCGATATATTAATGTCGGTAGTTTGAGTGCACATAGTATGTTTTCATATGACAACTTTGGCACGGGGTTGTACTTGTACAACTTCAAAACCCTACTACTTCTACAATTTTTGAGCAATTAGTCTGAAAATTTATGTGGGTGTCTACATAGCCACCCTGCATAAAAGTATCAGATAACTTTTTGAAATTTTTGTTAATAAAACTTAATACTATTTATATAACAAACCTAAAAAATTAGCATAAATTTGCTGCGCCACCTAGCGGTACAGAATTATTTCGCCTTATAGTTATGTTGCTCCATCTTTGGTCTATCATATAAAAAACTTTCATGTGAATAGATTCAAAACTGTAAAAGCCTTAGGGTTTTAAGAGCAACCAAGATTTTTCAGTGTTAACTAGTAATAACTACAGTAATTAATATTAAATAGCGAAAAATAAAATTTTTCTGACCGGTCATTTAAAATAGCATCTTAGATATCTATATTCCAAATTATAGCCAAACCAAACAATTTTGAAACGTTAAGAGTGATTCAACTCGTGCATGGTGGATGCGATTGGCTTTTACATTAATTGCCAGTAGACAACGAAATAAATGTAATATTTATGATTGGACATTGCACCGCATGTTTTACATGTACAATGTGTGTAGGCCCTATACTACCGGCAATAATGGCTTAAATTGGCTGACCGTTGGCTTAATAAGTAATTTATGAAAGGCTAAGGCTCACTGACTTTGCTTCCTCTACGAGACAACTAAGTGTTTCTATAAGTAATTCTTCCTCAGAATAAATTACTACCAGTCATCCTTTTCATCCGGTTGATTATATTATTTGTATTGCATTTTGATAACCTGAAAAATTATTCAAAATACAGTACTATGGGGAATTCAAAATTGGTTGGAAAATTTACGAGAATAACAGCTCATTACTTACAGAAATAAACTGTAACATGTTCTATTGACTTTACGTTTATTGTTTTGGGTAGGATGACGTGGCACTGTAACCACTGCTCCTGTCCCTTAATTTATAATCTAACATTGGTGCTACAGTAGGCAAGGGGAGCGATATGGTCGAAGTAATCCAACACAGCGCGGAATAACCCTGCTAAACTTTGTTTCAGAAAATACCCTTACAGCGATCGATACTGACTCAGAAATCTTCACGCACTAAACCATTCAGATCATTCTCCAATTTTTGGTTGTATACAACTACCAAAAAACGGCTCGCCCAATGAAGCTAAGCCAGAACCAACGAGGAAACAGACACAGCTTCTATGGAACAAAACTAAACCGCAAAACCTCTATGAATACAATGCAACTGTAACAAAACAAATCGAAAGTTTGCGGTCAAAAATACCACCCGACGCCCACTCATGGGATTTCACCATAATGGAGAACTTTATGAATTCAGTCAGAAATATCTTGAAACAACACGTGAGGATAATGAAATTTAATCGCAAAACAAGGAATATCAGAATTCGGAATTCCAAACTATCCGAGCTATCAAAAACGACCAAAAAACTATATCATTTATGGCATCGAGACAACAAAATTGGAACAGAAGTTGAATCAGAAAAAGTTCGCACTGCACTCCGAGAATCCAAGAAGGCAACAAGGCGCCTTCGTAACTGGTTGAAGAGCACTAAATTAAATGGAACAATTATGAGGCATTCCAATATCCGACTTGCGAATCCAAAAAGGTTTTGGGAATTTTTCTCGACGAAAAATAAAGCTCCTCCAAGCAATTCAAATAATGTCAAGAATGTGCTACGGGATCATTTCAAAAATAAATTAGGCAGGCCAATGACCGAAGTGGAAAAAGGTTGTTTTTTAATATTTTAAAAGCGAAATTGACAAACAGTGCGAAGAAACTCCGACTCCTACGATTTCCATCCCTTGGATAGAAAAAGCCATCTTATCTTTAGCCACAGGTAAGTCACCTGACTGTCAGGGTCTATCAGTGGAACATCTAATCAATGCAGATTGTGATGTAATATGTATTGTGATTGGTGATATCATTAAATGCGCCCTCAATGTTAGTAAATTGCCTACACAATTTGGTGACACATTGGTGACATGCCTATATAAGGGCAAAGGAAAAGACATTAATATGGGTAGTTCCTACCGTCCGATTAGCTCGATCAGTGTTTTCGCGAAAATGTTCGAGTCACTTATATTGAGGAACTATACTTGGATTGCTTAGTTTTAGATAATAGTAACGCACAGGTGGCATACAAACAAAGTATCGGTGCCGACTTAGTGGTAGCAACAGTACTGGAGACAGCGTGGAGAAATAATGTTTAACTGTCAGATGGATATACAAGATGCGTTTGATAATATCGACCATTTAAAGCTATTTTATAAACTCTCTACCCGAATGAACCCACATATACGCCGCTTGTTGATTGACTATTATTCTATCAGCAGGATCTTCTTTAGGTTTGGCAGCGAAATATATGTCAACGGGTTTTATATCAAACGTGGTGTAAAACAAGGGTCACTGATTTCACCCCACCTCTTCAACTCCTAACTCCTACCTGACGGAAATGTGCAAACATCTGCAAGCAAAGGGACTTGGTTACCATAGCAACAACACCTGGATTGGTTGCATTATATATGCTGATGATATACTGTTATGTAACAATCCTGCTGAAGTTGAATTAATGGCGACTGAAATTAACTCTGAATTACAGAAGCTGGGATTGCGAATAGAAATAGACAAAACAAAGTGGATGACTGCAGCTACAGATGACAAAGAGACAACACCTTGTATTATTAACATAAACGGAACATTAATTCCAGCCTCCCCAACAATCAAGTTTTTAGGATACAAGCTATATTCTAGAATTCATGACATATATAATGACTGTTTAAAGTCTATAGTAATACTATCCGAGACATTCCATAGGGCTGGTTGGAATGTAAAACTGCGGAAAACAGACGACATTGCAACACTTTGGAAGTCTTATGCATTACCTGCAATCCTCTACAACTTTGTATTCAACCTTGGAGCGTTAACAGAAAATCACAGGAATTTTATAAACGCCAAGTACCGGAAAACATTGCGCCCTTTACTATTTCTCGGGAATTATGCCAGTAACTCTACCATTCTTTCCTTATTTGACACGAATGATTTAGATGTGGAAGCTTTCCGATCAGCAGCGCGTCTACTAATTCGTGCTAATAAATGTCCTAATCAAACGATACAAAAAGCTCTCAAAAGCAATCTGCTGCTGAACGATGTAACCCGCCATTAAGGGCTTTGGTTCTACTTTTTGGAAATGTATCAGAGAATTCCCGTGCCCCACTTTAAAATCCATGGTTTATTACGAATATTCGAAAAATAAAATTCTAGAAAGTATAATTAATGGACCAGCATCGACAAATGATATGAATAACACGGGTTTTAAGCCACATTCGAACTGTCAGAATTATCATTTGGTCGGAAGCACGAGATGATATTGGAATATTTTGGAATCGATTCAAGTGATTTTGCTGCACAGGCTAACTGCATATCGAAATCTTATATTTTTATCAGAAAATCATTCAATTTCCGTGCGTATGATATTTATGCCTAACTCATGTTGTATACCACCGTGAACCTTGTTTATTTGTTGCCTAGCAGCAGTTATGGTAGTGCTGGGTTCCCATTGGTAACTACCGGTAAAGGTATTCTTGCGTCCTATTGGCTGTTCTATTTTGCAGTGTTGTTTGTTTATATAGTCGATGTTCATCCCATTACTCTCAGGCTTAACCTAACAACATATTAGCCTGTTGCGAGTCATGTATCTTGCAGGACTCGTATTATTTCACCTTGCTGTATTGCATTATTATTAATTACTATCAATTGCCTTGCTATTGTTGATGAATATACGAGACCAGAGATCAAACCAACTCGATTTCCACACGGTTAGTGCTGACTGCGCCCTGTCTGTAATAGATTCGGTTCATTTTAGTGCGAGTGTGTGCGTCCATAGTACTGCAATATTATTCGCCAACTAGTAACTGTCATCTACTAACACTATGTATGCAGCACGAGTGAACTGTGCGCTTAACCCGCACTAAGTCAAACATAGTGTCCTGCCTGTAATATATGTAAGTCACACGTACATTTACTCGCCAACAACACAATATAACGGAACGGTTTACACGTAACTATCACCCCCCCCCCCCCCCCCCCCTTGAAGCAGTTTGTAAGCGCCGAAGCTGTATACTTACAGTAATTGGTTGTACATTCAGTTCAGATATATATATTAGATAATATATAGAAACAATGTGACCCAGTCTCCTATCAAAAATGAAACCTAACTACAGTACAAATAAACACTTTAATAACTGCACGAATAACTATCCTATATATTAGAAAATACAGAACTTTTAGTCCGCCGAAAGGGGTAAGTCTACATACTAAATTTGATAAAAATAAAGGGTTTCAGGATTTAAACACTGTACCCGGGGAAACACAGCTCCATCATCAGCAGTGTACTGTGAGTCCCTACCCTATCTAAATACGGCACAGTACCAATTGACCAATATAATACAGGAAATGAAACCAAATACTGAAATAGAGAAATAAACAAATCAGACCGGTAGTAAATAGATGAAACCCAAAAACTGATACCACTAAAGCCTAAATAAAATACATGAAACCAAAATAAGAATGAACCCAAATGAGAATAGTGACCAAATAGTGAACTACTACTGTAGGTATATCTAACCTGCATAACAAATAAATATATAATGGCTGTATTGCACAGTCTAATATTAGATATGTCATATTATTGTATGAATACAGCAGTAAATAACAACCCAAAGACCATACAGACACCCCCCCCCCCCCCAAACACTGATAGAATAATGATACCCAATAGAAACTCCCAGAACTAGAGTAACGGAAGCAACTACTGTAGCATTCAATAGGCTACAAGAGACATACTGCACAAGAAATATATAAGAAACAATATGGGTACAGTACAAAATGACTGGCAAAATATATATATAGAAACAATGTGATCCAGTCTCCTATCAAAAATGAAACCTAACTACAAATAAACACTTTAATAACTGCACGAATAACTATCCTATATATTAGAAAATAAAGGACATTTAGTCCGCCGAAAGGGGTAAGTCTACATACTAAATTTGATAAAAATGAAGGGTTTCAGGATTTAAACACTGTACCCGGGGAAACACAGCTCCATCATCAGCAGTGTGCTGTGAGTCCCTACCCTATTTATATTAGATAATATATATATACATATATACTTTCGTGAGTGCTCCTGCTGTGCGGCAGGTACCCCAAGGCAAACTTGATAACACTCATATGAGTTACAGACAGACTCGTAACGGCATCTGTAGGTCAGCCCCCCCCGTAAAAGCCTTGACAAGTGACGGAACGGTTTAACACGTTTAAGCGCGGATATCTAACCTCAATTGGTTTGAACCAGTTTTTAGTTTTTATTACCTGAACTATAATTTAAGCAAAGATGAACTTTTATTAGTGCGCCGGCCGATTTGTATTCGTTATTTTAAACTTTTAAAGCTAATTTCCTATGTTCCTATGTTCACAGACACATTATCTTATACTGTATCAACTTGATTGATTAAATATATTGAAATTCAAATTGAGACGAGATATTAACTTGCTGAGATTTCCGTCAAGTCCCCCCCCCCCCCCCCAGCCCACTCAAAATTCTCAAAATTTCCAAATTTCCCTATTAAACATAAGTATTGGGGTTTGTGACAGGACGAGAAAATTGTAATTATTTATTTGTAAGACAAACAATGGAGAATATTTGATGTGTCTCAATTGTAATCTTTTGTCTCTAATGCCAGGTAATTCAACTATTTCGAAGTCAGATAGGCCTATAGACGGCAATTCAAAAAGTTATCTCCAACGCAAATTGGTCGCAAATGGTTTTGGTTATTGTTTGATAGCGCGAATGCTGCTAATACTGTAGTTGGGCGGCGCTATAGCCGATCGCCTGTAGAATCGCGATTAGATTTCATAGCGTGGATAACTACTGTATATACGCTTTTACATTGTTATTGTTTATTAAATGGTTTTTGTTTTGTTGAAAACACCGTCACTGTAACTACTTTATATAAAATTAAATATCACCGAAAAGTGAAAACACTGGAATTCTTAAAATAGGCGATGGGTTCTGCTTTATACCTTACCGGTACGTGACATAAGCTAATTGTAGCGGTGTGAGAAATTAATTTGATTGAAATTATTTTCCGACATCGATCAACATGCGCCGTAGGCCTACACTGATAGGCCTATTCACTGTGCACTACAAGCTGTTGTTAATCATTAAATTAAAGAATTCAAACAGACCGACAACATTCTAAAAATCCACTCCAGAAACCCGAGTTCATCACATTAAACAGTTTAATTAACTCAAGAAGATTAAGGAGACATAAGAAGTGATTTAATGAATGCCTGACAACTCCCCTCTTTAAAGGGTTTCCGAATCCTGTCCCACTACTTCTTGTAAATGGGACATCAGAGTAAATTACTTGTTTCTGGCAACGTTAATGGAACTTTACACCACCTAGCCTTGCTCTGACAGAGAACCACGCATTAACCTTCCATCTAATTAGGAATAGATTACAGTGGATTCAAATTTTCTTTATAAAGAAGCGCGAATGTTTCTGAGGGATTCATTCGTTATAATCTTCCCGTGATTAGTTCTTATTCGACCACCAAGTTTTCAAAATATTTTGTGCTCTGCAATATTTTTAACTTTAACTTAATACATACCGGTACAGTATTTATTTTATAGTGTAGGCCTAATGTTTAAGGAATTTTGTACAGTTGTACAACATAGTAGTCAACATTATGTGTACTGTATTGTGTAGTGTAGTTTGTCAAGAACTGATACGGAATAATACTACTGGTCTCTCTCGCTCAGTACTGTACACTCAAGTCATAAGGATGAAAACTGCTAACTTTTTTTTCACAAAGATGTAAATGTTAAATATTTCTTTATGTTTATATCAAAGACGAAAGGCCTAGTACTGTGGGGCGAGACACGTAGTCGGCGAGCCTTGGCATACGGTTCATATAGGGCAAATGGGGCATGTCTGTCTGTCTGTCTGTCCGTCCGTCTGTCTGTCTGGTAAATGTTTGAACGCGAATTTCTCGGCATCGCTCGTTCGGAATTGAACCAAACTTAGTAGGTAAGTAGTAGAGAGAAAGTTTAGAAAGTTTGTAAAGTTTGGTGAAAAATCATGCAGTCTGACGTCAGCTACGACAGATTATGTGGTTTTTAGAAAATGTTAAATTTCTCGAGAAGGCCTCATTTTCCTGAGCTGAAATTTTGGTGGCCTGTAGAGAATCATGAAGTCTATCTTTTACGAAATTGAAAAGTTATGACACTTAATTGGGGATCCGCTAGAGACTCAGAAGTAATGACATAGGCCTACCGGTACGGTACTGCTGTACAGTGCTGCACTGGTAAGTACGAAATTGCAGAATAACAATTTGACACCACCTAGCGGATTAACATATGATTGTATATCGAATGAATACATTTATAGCATGGAATATTGGGTCCAAACTAGATATGCCCCATTTGCTCTATATGAACCGTATGCCAAGGTTTGCCGACTACGTGCTGCGCGAAGTCCCCACGAACGTGTAAACAACTGTATGCCTACTTATGGCATACTGTAGGATGTATGACCAGACCAGGTCTTTGTGAATAAATACTGTATAAAGTTATTTAGTGCTTCGTATTAGTAGGCTAGCTAACTGAATCGTGTATGACTGTTTCCCCGTGGGCGCCAACTAAATACTAGAACCCCTATACAGTAGATTAGGCGAACCATAGCGTATTCAATGTTGTATTGGAATATTTTTGTTTTCTTCCAACCCAAGTATAATTTGGAAAGTTATGGTAAATGGAGGTTTTCATATACGCGGCCCCTATTACAGTATATGGAATGGCCTCCCACAACAGATTCGATGGTGTTCATTTATTACACAATTATTTAAAAAGCAATTAAAAAATTCCAATTTGGACTATCCACAATAGAACTTGGCAACTTTATTTACACCATATTGTTTTTTGACACAATCTTTTTTAAACTACAGTCCCAATCCCAATAAACATTAACTTGGTCGTTTTGGCGGCAAAAATGACCAAAATCACCAAAAAAATGTAGTGTATTCCTATGGGCTACTTGGTCGTTTTGGCGAAGCGATTTAACTCGAATCAGCTTTACTTATGTACACTCAGCCTCTATTCACTGGCTTTGATTGACAAGTGAAACTGAGGCAAGCCAACTTGCCTCAGAAGTTCCTTTCATGAATGCCGCAATTTATATTTGGCCATTTTGGTCGTTTTGGCCGCCAAAATGACCAAGTTAATGTTTATTGGGATTGGGACTGTAATTGATTAATAACACTGATTTTTTATTGAGCATTGAGATACGGTATTTTTTAATTATTTTTATTTAATCTTTACTAGTACGACAAATAATAATGTGTTTACTTTACTTTACTTTAGTTATTACTATTTTTACTTAATTGCTTACAGAAGGCCGACTTATTAATTTTCCATATGTATATGTTTTAATAATAATGCTTTTAAATAAGTTGTACATGAATTGGTTTGTAATAGGCTGCCCAAAGGAAAATATTGTTATGTTTTGGTTTTTTAATTTATTTGGTTGAGTGATTAATACCGGTACGTCATGTTATTTTGTTGTGCGAGCACCTAGATCACTAAGTATAGGCGCTGTATAAATAAATTATTATTATTATTCTTACAGTAAAAAAATGTCTCATACTGTGTAGCCTGCCGTGGATAACTCGACCATATGCATGAAGTTAGGACAATTCCGACCCACTCAGAGATCGAATGAAATTTTTATTAGTCGGAATTGTCCGGGTCGGAATTGTCCGCATCCAAATAAATAAAAATAATTAAAAATTACCGGTAATCAATAACAAAAATCTGTGTTCTACTGTAGAACACTAATATTTTTCGTAATTAATGGCTAATATGTTTTAGAACATTTAAAAAAAGAAGCAAAACCTAGATAATATTAAAAATTTGGTGGGGGAGTGCCCAAAACACACTACTAGTACCGAATTTACTCAATTCGAAAAGTACTATACTGTATACAATTACATAGTAAACGTGTCTCGGTCGGAATTGTCCGGGTCGGGATTGTTCGGGTCGGAATTGTCCGGTTCGCAATTGTCCGGTGTTCGCGCTTTTAGACCTTTAGCAGTTTAACCTGCCAATTTTAGTTGTCTTCTTGTTTATAAATCGACTTTAGCCTAGACCAATTATTTTATGTACTGAAGTTATATCTGCCGATGCCAGTCTGTGCGCGATCATTCACCCACGGTTAAGGGAGACTGGATTCGGGTGCTTTGACGTTATTGCGTTGTAGACCTACTGTATTATTCGATTGATCGTTACTATATAATCTCTGACAAATATATTTACTTTCGGGGAAATATTAACAGTTCCTTTAGGACGTGGCGCTTTAAGTATAAAAACAGAGTTATGACTTATACTAATCACAACTAGATGGCTAATGAGTTTCGTAAATAGCGCATTCTTTAGGAGATGCTTTATTATCTGTCACACTACTGCACACTACTACTACTAGGATCGGCATGCTGCATTGCAGCTGCATTTTTAAGAATGCTGTGCCGGCTTGTCAACAAAATTGCACCGCCACAACTCCCTATCACCCATGACATTTGCTAGATCATCCGCATCTTTAAGGCCAGTGTCCTTTAAGATGCGTCTCAAGAAAGTCATGGGCTGTCCACCATGCTTATTCACTCCATGAGGCTGCCAAAGTACAAGATTATGCACTGGCTGGTCCTCACGGCGAAAGCAATGTCCTGCAAAGCGGAGGCGATTTTTTTCTAGTGTCAAGCTTGGGGGAACCAATGAGACACCTCCAATGTTATGTTATATAGTGTCTGGTTGGAGATGTGTGCATTGTACTTGACACAATGAACCCGGCGTAGCATTCTTGTGAATGTGCCATCCAGAGATTTGGTGTCCTCAGCAGTTAGTGCCCAGCATGTACTCCCGTAGAGGAGTACTGCACAATACTGCACACGACTTCACAATACTTCACACTGATCTGCCAACCGTCACTGAATTTGATCATATATAAGGAGGATAGCAACTGACACATGTAGGGATTATGAAATAGCATTTAATTCACACTAAAACCACTATAATGTAAGTCGCAATTGCTACAGGTAACCGGTCCCTCTTACCTTCAGTAATCAAGAAGATTGGGGGTTTTATGATTATTTATCGGTATTCTCCAAATATAACAACATATCCAACAATATACAACAATTAATAACAGACAGTAAGCAGAAGTAAATAATGCGGTGAAAAGTCAGTTTAATATGTGTTATTCAGGTATGAGTTGCACAGCAATGCGTTGCAGTTTTCAGTTGTTCAGATAATAGATTTACGTTCCGTAATCAAAGCCATCAGATCTTTAGGCAAAGTCTGAAACTTCCACAACCGAAGTAACAGAAGATTTCCAAGCAGTTCTCTCGCTCAGAAAGGTAAACAAAGACCGTAATGCATTGCGCGGTTTTCCGTAGGCCTCTGTACAAGACAAAATGAAAATCGCTCTGATTGGCTTGAGCAGAACAAAGAGAGGTTCTACGTTTACAGTAAATCAGCTGACAGATTTCGTCATCTGAGTTCCAGTCTTTTAGAGTATTAGGCGCATTGCGGCAGAAAATGGCTTGTTATGTCCGCTAAAGCACCTACACGGTACATTGCGGAGAAAATGGCTTGTTATGTCTGCTAAAGCACCTACACGGTATATTGCGGAGAAAAATGACTTGTTATGTCCGCAAAAGCTTTTACATCCGGGTTTAAATTTTCCGGGTCGGAATTGTCCAGGTCGGAATTGTCCGGTTCGCAATTTTCCGGGTCGGAATTGTCCGGGTCGGAATTGTCCGGGTCGGAATTGTCCGTACACCACATGAGAGTAAGTACGTGCTACTGTCCTACCAGATATTAATGTCTGTTTTTATAGGGCTAGCCACATAGTAGGGCGAGTTTGTGGTATACCTTCACTGCTGGGGTGAGCCACGTAGTGGGACTAGTTCGTGGTATCCCTATACTGTTTTGCATCCGCGCGCTTTAATACTGTTAGTTGTTCTTGTATTGTGTTCCCAGACCCACACAAGGCCAAATAAGTGGTCGATCTAAAACATGATTCTCAAGTATTTCATATAGATTCTACACGCTTAGTAAGTATATTTGTAAGGTCTGAATAATTTTGCGCTAGTCTATCTGGCAATGGAATTTAATGCGATTGTAATTTACAAAGGATTATTCAGTATATTTTTGTTGGGGACGGCTGTGAATTGTTTAGGTATAGTTGAAATCGGACCAGAATTCAAACCACCGAACCTCATCTGTTCACCCGTGCAAGCGGTCGTTGGCGACAGTATCATACTGTCTTGCAGTCGACAACCTAATGATACACCAGTTGTTAGTGAATGTAATTGGTGTTACGAATGGGTAACGCCATCAGGCGTAAGAATCGGGAACACAGTGGATTACGTGGTCGGCTGGCATGACATAGAGGAGACACAGTTTCGTGAACTCGTAACAGATTTACCACATCACGTGAGTTACAGATTTATCATATCACGTGAGTTACAGATTTACCACATCACGTGAGTTACAGATTTACCATATCACGTGACTTACAGATTTACCACATTACGCGAGTTACAAAAAATTATGTAAAACCTGACCTTAGTAATATTCCGATTTAATCTGGAACTGCGCTTATTAACATAAAACCAGCTATCCTTTCAACCCACTAAAAAATAATAATGTTTCATACTAAATTTTAACAGGAAATCACTAAAATATTCTGTATACACTGAAATATACTAATTATTTTTCAAGTATATTAATTATCAGTGAAATATATTAATTATTATTCAAATAGATTTATTATCACTAAAATATATTTTTTATCGCTAAAATGATAATTATCTCTAATATGTATTAATTATAACTAAATAAAGAAAAGGTGCAGGTTAAAGTGGCACGTTTTTGCATTTGTAAATCAAATTGAGGTATTGGATTCAACTTCCAGACAATTCCATTCAGAAACTACAGTAAACCTTGCATAATAATTTCTAGTAAAGCAAGCGCGAATTCATTCAAAGACGTCTAATTACGCATGAACTGTCAAAGCGCTATACTAGACAAAAAGTGAGCAAAAACAAAGCGGAAATAAACAACAACAAACGGAGTGGTTGTTACTAGAAAAATACCATTATTACACTTGTTCCTAATATGAACTCATTTATATAGGTCCGAGACCTATATAAATGAGTTCATATTAGCAACAAGTGTAATAATGGTCTTTTTCTTATATTAATTAATATAGGCCCCTACAACAACGAATTTGATATTGTTATTCATGCAAAAGTGTGTCATTTAATTAATTTCGAGATTAATTTATTAAGTATAATAAACGTCATTATCGTAGAAATGCACTTAGAATCGAGGTTATTAGAATAATACAGGAAATACGTTCTGGAACACACCCTTCTTGATTTTGTGCATCGAAAATCGTGTTGCTTTTGTTTGCATGTACAGTTACTATAGATACATCAATGCAAGATCCATCCTACCGGTGTAATTTAGAATTTCTATAGTTGCTGGACTCAGTAATATAGATAACTTTATTTCTCTACAGTATCAGTAAAAAGTACATTTTCTTCGGCCGCTAGGCCAGGGATTACGCACAAAGTATGACGACTTATTTCCAGTGCGGTCCCCCCAGAACTTTACTCCCCAGGGGAAACTCCAGTACTCATTTAGCTACTACTTAAGGATGCAAGGCAGAGATGCGCCCTGGCTGGTCCCTTTAAAGCATTCGTGCCGAAACGAAAACTGCCCTGGCCCATGTGAGGATCGAACCCACGACCTACAGGAGATGTGAATTCAATGCAACCACTACACCAAGGTGAAACAATTTTGTTTGCATGTACAATTACTATAGATACATCAATGCAAGCAAGATCCATCCTACCGGTGTAATTTAGGATCTCTAAGTTGCTGGACTCAGTAATATAGATAACTTTATTTATCTACAGTATCAAATCCCAACATTATTTCACTATCGGATCACATCCCTTTGCATTATTTTTTCTAGGATATATATATTGGGGGTTGCTATCAAATTATACCAGAAAGATTGCGCAACTATTACCAATTCCTGGATTACAGCGGAGAACCCTATATATGTATGCGGGAAGTACAGCCCTGGGACGCCGGTGTGTACACAGTATACATCCGCCAATGTGGCTACGATTTTACCAACAATGTCGGGTGAGTTGGAGAATTTAAGTTTATTATTGTTGAAAAATGATCATTCATAATAATAATTATGGCCCACGGTCTCGTCTTGCTAATCTAACTAACAGTTATTCACAGATAAGTCATCAATTTCAAATCTGCAAGTAGCTTTCTCCTATCTTATTCTCAAACTCAAGTTATCAGAGCATGTATAAGAGCTAGTCTGATTTCGTCGTTGAATTTATCAATTTTTGACAAAGTTATTGTTATAACTTTTTGTATGAAACCACTCATTCACCCAAAACACCAATAATAAATTATGAAGTTATTGTTGAACAAAGTAAAATGGTATAAAGCGGGAAGGTTTGAATTGTTCCTTAATTGTTAAACACATCTCAAAATGATATTTATTCGCTATTTTAACTGAAATGATTTATATAGTTGAAATTTGGTACAGGTAGGCCTACACTTGTTCAGAATACCTTTGCCCATAAATCTTCCGAACAATTTTTGCTGAAAAGCAAATTTTTCTTTTTAGATCCTTTTTTTTATAAATAAGGCTCAAAAATAGCCATTTTCAAGCCTATTTGTTCTAAAATGGCCCCAATCTATTTTCAACGAAAAACATTCAGAAGAATTAGAAAAAGGGATCTTTTAAACTTATGTTCTAAATTTCGGCAAATTCCAAATAATATTGGCTGACAAATAGCCTTTGGCGCCAAAAGTCACTTTTGAAAAATAATTTTCACCCAATTTTAGAGTCCAGATGTCCAAAATGCGAGGTTCCATTTGGGGGTGGTACTTTACCTTTCAATATAGTTTTAAGGAATGTTTGTATTTTGTAGGAATATTATTTTTTTTCTTTCACAGAATTAATCCCAATTGCTTCCAAACTGCAACCGCCTACCTTCAACTCAATGTGACGTCATTTCGTGACCATGAAGAAGTTATCGATCTGCTACCTATTGGTGACGTCACACTTACGGAGATTAATCAAGGACATCATTCTAGTTACCCTGAATATATTGTTTCTGTTAAGGCCCCTGACATCTACAAGTCTCAGGAATTTAAGGTAATATAAAATAGCTTAATACCTACCGAGTTTCATTCAAACCGTGGCATGCTGAACCAATAAACGCTGATTATATTTAACCCAGACTGGGGGTGTGTGTATCTTACTTTAAAAAACTAAACATTGATTGTGACCAGCAATTCCACGGATCTCGTGTACCATATGCGATAGCATATAGAGCAGCTCATGAGTAATAATCACCGATATCAGTTGAATTTCGTATACTGTAGGTCAAGCAAATAAATCGGCGCGTTACAATTGAGAAAATAATGAGTATAAACAGCTATAGGTCGATAATTTTGTGTTTAATGTGACATGGCTAACAGTAAAGTATGACAATGATAATGGTATTTACAGATTATCTGAGCTGCTATCGGAATGGTTAGAGCGTCATTGTCATATTTCCATCCTGGAGACCACCAACCACTTCGATCCAACTCGGTGTTCATTGCCGTATTTACTATAATATGAAACCAGTCAGTCACGAGTGTTAATGTTGTACCAACACTGTGCCGACAGTGTCAGGGCAGATAGTGTGGAATACCAAACTTTGAACTGTCAACGCACTACCTTTAAAACTGTAACCCAAACTGTACTTAAACTTTTCTATGTAGTGGGTTATTGATTTAATCGGTTAGAGAACTAGTGATGGGCCTAGCGGACCGATAAGGAACCAACTTTTTATTTAAAATAAAAAAGACAACGAGAAATAGTATAAAACTAATTATGTAAAAATACAATTATGGTGATTACAATGAATACAATTGGTGATGCGTAACTAGGCTAGTGAGATTCAGGATATTGCGTTTAATATAAAAATCGAAAACGCTATCGAATTCCGTAACTAGGCGTTAATAAAATACTACAACTTTTTTAAATTAGTAAAATTCTAGAACTAGAAAAAATTTATTTTTAAACGGCGGTTTAGACAGTCGGAAAGAGGACATCGAATGGAGTTGGAAAATGAAAACCCCATCAAATTTGGACCAAGCGTTCCGGAGTTATAGCGGATCGAAAAAAATTACCCCCCCCCCCCCCCCCAGTCACCAAAAATGTAGGGTAATTTAAAATTTTGAAAAAAAATTTTTTTTTGCCTTATTTTGTTGTTCTATTGCTCTGTTGTTCTCTTGTTCTGTTGTGTTCAATTTTAATCGTTAATAACTCAGCCAAATGTTAATGAAATTTAACCAATCTTGGTACACATGTAGTCTGGCCAAAGTTTAGAACTTTTCCAAGTTGAATTTCCGTGTGGCCTTCGAGAAGCTAAGATAATAACAGTTGATTAGGGTAAAAACAGCAATTTCAACCTGCCTCTCAAAGGATATTAATTATTTTCAAGTATAAGATTTAAATAATTATACTTCAAAATTATATAACTGTATTCCCCATGCATACCCCATTCCATTATAGTTTTTAATTAGTTCAAGAGATTTGCTTTAAGAAATGTGTTTTTAATGGATCTAAAAGTAATTAAGTTAAAATGTATTCCATCACTCTATACTTCCAGCTCCATCATTCCTTGAAATTCTTGATATTGCCTATTAGATGGGAAACATTCCAATCATCCTACCACTGAGATTGCTCTATCTTGCACAATGATTGGCTGAATTTAATCGTGATTCTTTAGATATTGGCTAAATGATTTCGTTAATAACATCTGTTTCAATATTGATTAAACCCACAACGGGCACTTATATATCCTCCTGTTAATACCTCTACCTAAATTTTCTTAATTATTTATTTGAATTTCTTAAGTACCGATTTTGGGATAGAATTGCTCAATTTTAATCTGTATCTAATAACTGAGTCTCGCCCTGCGCGATGGCCCCACGAGCGTGTGTAGTATAGGCCATGCTATCTATGCCCAGGCCTACAGGTGTATGATAGTTCTGGTCTTATTCACATTACACAAGATTAATGAATAATTTAGTAACGCATTGTCAGATCACCAGATTGTTTGTTGTTTTTAGGTGCTAGAGTCCCAGCGAGCGAGTCGTATTAGCATATTCCTCCCACATTTACATACTATACAGAGAGAGTATAATGCGGTTGGTAACTTGGGGGTTTCGTTGTTCACGGACACCCCGAAATGTGGGATACGGTCCATGTACTGTATAAATTAATAACGCCTCACAGTTCTCTATATGGGGAAACGCTGTAAATCTAATACCGGGAATAACAGACTCTATAGGTAGTCTTGTTAGAAAGGAAAAATTAAGTCTAACTAATTAAGATTCTAGTTTGTATTTTTATATGATAAATACTTATTAATATGTTTTACAAAATATTTAATTAATTGATTTACAAAATTAATTGCAGAACAAAATATGCCGGATATAACATGGTGTGTAGTATGGAAGTTCTATTACCATTATTAACGAATTCAATATTTTTACATTAAGCATTGTTTATTCTGTAATTAATATTTCAACATTTTGTATATTATTAAATTTAAAATTGTTGCCAAGGTAACGTATTTCGATAAACGCAACCCGGAATGGCTGAATGCGAACGATGGACATTCCTTTGTGTTCCGGCGAGGTTTAACCGACATCAGCCTTCCTCTGCATTCCTCGTCAACTTTCACAATTTGCGTTCAACCGCGATCTAAGAGTACTGATATCGGATTGGGCAAAGGAAGATATAAGGTTACCACAGTTAGTCCTTGTAAAACTGTTACCACATCTGAAAGGTCGTGTAATATTGGTGAGTATTATTTTATTAATGTTAGAATTATAATTGGCACAAAAATGTTAGCGAATAATAATGATAAATATGAAACAATTCGTAATCTACTTCCGCCTCAAATAACAATTACTTACGGTATATTTCGAATTACCTCCTAATACACTATATTCGCGGTAAGACTATCGATTCCAATTCAAATCTAACAAACTAATTCGCTTAAAACTAAAATTGATAATAATATTATATTAGTAGGTCTATTATTAATAGTAATCTATTTTTAGTTTTATGAATTGCGCAGTCCTAAGTTATTCGGTAACATGAAGAAAATTATATTAGTTACAGTATAAACACAAACATAATAATAAAATAATCGCAATATTTATATGGAAGACTTTATATTACTAGAAAAAAATTAACACGGGTATCCTAAAAGTTTCGTATTCCACCGAATAGTAAGCGGAAGTCTCTAAAGGGATTCGATGGTCTTTCCAGGTCCACATTATGGATAGTCACATGGATAGACCACCATAATTTCAATCTGGAGGTCTTCAGAACGGTCACATCTAGATGACATAACGACAGATTGTTAAACTTAGCGCAACGAATTATTACAACAAAAATAATAGTGTACTTCTTCAGTTCTGAAATTGTTTTGCTTCTGAATTCTTGTTTTCATTATTCATAGCTATTCCAATGGAATATCTTCACAATCACTTGGGCCATATTGTGGTCGGTTGTCACAATCACTCCCCCCACCACATCAACTTGGATTACTATATTAATATACCACCGCGCGCTACTCTAAATCAATCATATTTCTATGCAGTATCGGCTGCAGAAGTTATCCAATTAGAAAACCGTACTCGTGGTGTAACCAACCAATACAAAATCAAGGTCAGACAATTTACATTAATTAATGTGCTAATCCTGTGGTGGTGAGAAAGGACAATTTCCTCTTTGTAGTGCATCATTTAACCTTATTTTTAAACTTCATTTTTACATTTTTTTCAATCTCATGTTACCATTTTTTTTTATCTATTTATTTTTCACTTTCACTACAGTTAGTAATTCACTTTGGTGAATGATACTGGTGTGGGCCAATATGAGGGTGGCACAAAAGGAAGTGAATCCTGTTACCCCCCATTCCTGTTACCCCCCATTCCTGTTAACCCCCCCCCCCCCCCCCCTCCCATTACAGAAAATGATTCATGTTAGTAACCATTTTAGTTTCCAATGAGGGAAAGGGTTCAGAAAGGGGAAGGTTTCAGAGACGGGATATTCTAACCAAAATAATAAACGATTTAGTTACAAATTGAGGGAAAGGAGCAGGTTACAGAGATGGGTTTTTCTAACCATAACAATAAACGATGTTGTTACCAATTGAGAAAAAGGAGCTGGTTACAGAGACGGCTTTTTCTAACCAAAACAATAAACGATGTTGTTACCAATTTAGGGAAAGGAGCAGGTTACAGAGACGGGTTTTTCTAACCAAAACAATAAACGATGTTGTTACCAATTGAGAGAAAGGAGCAGGTTACAGAGACGGCTTTTTCTAACCAAAACAATAAACGATTTTGTTTCCAATTGAGGAGGGAAAGGGCAGGTTACAGAGAAGGCTTTTTCTAACCAAAAACAATAAACGATCTTGTTTCCAATTGAGGGAAAAGAACAGGTTATAGAGACGGCTTTTTCTAACCAAAACAATATCCTGCAAATAATATCCAATCTGGGGGGTTACAGGAATCACCAGTGAGACGGGGGCGGGGGGCTGGGGCGGGGCTGTAAGAACACTGGAGGGGTAACAGGAATGGTCGGGGGGGGGGGGGGGTTACAGGAAAACACGCCTGCTCACAGTTCTTATTACGTTATTATTTTTGTGCATGTGCAACTGGGTATAATGGTAAAAATATATTTGTTTTCCTTGTAATAAACATTTATTATAATTTTAAAAGGGCGATATTTATAGAAGAAAGCTGCGGCCCAGAGGGTATTCCGATCCCAATGTTAACGGCAATCCAATGATGCCTATTATTACAGAGATGAGAGACTTTATTCCCAACGCAGCAGGGCAAGGTGAGTACAGCGTTATACACTTTCTATTAGGTAAGTCGTTTCCGTTTGTTTATTCTAATATAGCAGAAAATAAGTTCGTGTAGCAAGCAAGGTCTACTCTATTCTAAACGTCGGTTATTATTATGGCTAGCTAAGAGGTACTGACTACCGTTGCTCCTGTGGAATATACATACTGTAGAAAGGAATCTGCATGTTTAACTACAGTAATACTAGGATAATTTATTAAAAAAGGTGAGCGACAAATAAAGTTGTATGGGAGGCATATAATGTAGGGCTACTACATATATTGCTGTAGTTGAGGCAATGACATAGTATCCTGTATAATATTTCAAGTTTGAATGGAATTATTTACAATTAATAGTTAATTAATAATTAATTATCATTAAGTTTACATTTATAGGTCTATAAGATTTGCTGTCAAGCCACAATTACTGAATGTCCTCCAAGTAAGAAGTTACAAACGGCTATAGTGAAGGAGGGTAGTTTCGTTCCATGCGCTGTTACCAAACACCGAGCAGCAACAGTATGTGACAGGAGCATTCCATTTAGTGAAGATAGCAAGAATAATTCAACAGTTCATGTGAGTTATTAATAAATTAGTCTTAATTAGTAAAATAGTTTATGTATATTAGTAAAGGATGAGTCCAAGAAATTTAATTCCAATAGTAATAAAATAATATTAAACAACGAATCTAGAATATAGGATAGTTTTTGGGGAGCGTGGTTCCTGGATGACTGCGCGGAGGCGGTTGGGAATGAGGATCCTGATTGACTGCGTAGAGGTAGTTGGGAGCGAGGCTGCTGGGTGACTGCGTGGAGGCGGTTCGGAGCGAGGCTACTGGGTGACTGCGTGGAGGCGGTTGGGAGCGAGGCTACTGGGTGACTGCATGGAGGCGGTTGGGAGCGAGGCTACTGGGTGACTGCGTGGAGGCGGTTGGGAGCGAGGCTACTGGGTGACTGCATGGAGGCGGTTGGGAGCGAGGCTACTGGGTGACTGCGCGGAGGCGGTTGGGAGCGAGGCTACTGGGTGACTGCGCTGGAGGCGGTTGGGAGCGAGGCTACTGGGTGACTGCGTGGAGGCGGTTGGGAGCGAGGCTACTGGGTGACTGCGCGGAGGCGGTTGGGAGCGAGGCTACTGGGTGACTGCCTGGAGGCGGTTGGGAGCGAGGCTACTGGGTGACTGCATGGAGGCGGTTGGGAGTGAGGCTACTGGGTGACTGCGTGGAGGCGGTTGGGCTACTGGGTGACTGCGCTGGAGGCGGTTCGGAGCGAGGCTACTGGGTGACTGCGTGGAGGCGGTTGGGAGCGAGGCTACTGGGTGACTGCATGGAGGCGGTTGGGAGCGAGGCTACTGGGTGACTGCTGGAGGCGGTTGGGAGCGAGGCTACTGGGTGACTGCGCGGAGGCGGTTGGAGCGAGGCTACTGGGTGACTGCGTGGAGGCGGTTGGGAGCAAGGCTACTGGGTGACTGCCAGAGGCGGTTGGGAGCGAGGCTACTGGGTGACTGCATGGAGGCGGTTGGGAGTGAGGCTACTGGGTGACTGCGTGGAGGCGGTTGGGAGCGAGGCTACTGGGTGACTGCGCGGAGGCGGTTGGGAGCGAGGCTACTGGGTGACTGCGTGGAGGCGGTTGGGAGCGAGGCTACTGGGTGACTGCATGGAGGCGGTTGGGAGCGAGGCTACTGGGTGACTGCCTGGAGGCGGTTGGGAGCGAGGCTACTGGGTGACTGCGCGGAGGCGGTTGGGAGCGAGGCTACTGGGTGACTGCCTGGAGGCGGTTGGGAGTGAGGCTACTGGGTGACTGCATGGAGGCGGTTGGGAGCGAGGCTACTGGGTGACTGCATGGAGGCGGTTCGGAGCGAGGCTACTGGGTGACTGCATGGAGGCGGTTGGGAGCGAGGCTACTGGGTGACTGCGTGGAGGCGGTTGGGAGCGAGGCTACTGGGTGACTGCGTGGAGGCGGTTGGGAGTGAGGCTACTGGGTGACTGCGTGGAGGCGGTTGGGAGCGAGGCTACTGGGTGACTGCATGGAGGCGGTTGGGAGCGAGGCTACTGGGTGACTGCATGGAGGCGGTTGGGAGCGAGGCTACTGGGTGACTGCCTGGAGGCGGTTCGGAGCGAGGCTACTGGGTGACTGCGCGGAGGCGGTTGGGAGCAAGGCT